>VXAX01001645.1:61733-170798 GCA_013399835.1 Leptocoma aspasia | reverse complement strand
ATAATAATAATATGCATTTTTGCCTCAGTGAAGTTTAGTGAGATTCTGCTAAAGAAATGTATGTGGCAAATTTCCTATCAAAGAATTTAAAATACTTTGAAATAATTTAAATTTTTTTGCTATGATTATTTACAAACTGAATTAAATTATTCTATTTTAAATAGCCTCTTTCTTTCAGTTCTCCTGTAATTTGGATTTGCTTCAAATTCTGCACAAAGGAAATGGTATTCGTAAAATGTTCTGGGTAGGCTGATTTGAACTACTTTGTTTTTATGTTAGAATATTTATTCTTTTATAAATCTTTGATAAATTTTCATACTTTTGATCTTGTTGGTAAAAAAGTTTGAACTGTATAATGAAGCAAAATGTTTACATTTTAAAACATCATCTCTTTCAAGAAAATTATGTAAATATGTTCTACTTGTAGAATTAATAAATAATCAATGGAGTTACAAGCTGTGGAAGGACCCAGCTCCTAGTCCAGCTTAATAATAGTTAAGATGGAAATGCAGATGGATAACACAGTTATAGCAACACAGATTTTCTGAAAATAAATTTTATGTCTGCTGAAGAAAAGCAGTGCATAAATGAATATGTGATTGTAATGAAGGGGGGAAAAAAGAGGAATTTTAAAAGCAACTGCAGAGGCAAGGCTTGAGCTTTTTACCTTTAAAACAACACAAGTGAAAGCTATACAGAAATAGAGCGATGCAGTTGTCAAATGTGGCAGTCATAATTAGTCCTACTCACACCTTCCTGAGCAAGGTTGGGTTATGGGGCTGGGCTGTGCACTATGGTGCTCTGGGGTGGGGCACAGGTCCTGTTCATCCACACTTGTAAAGAAGGACACAAGAGGGTGGAATTTGTCTCTGGATGCTGTTCCTTATTCCACTTCTGAGCATAGGCTAACCCTTGAAAAGATGTAACTTCAAGCTGGGGAACAGAATAAGCTCTAATGCGGAAGGCCCAGAATCCCCACACAGATACATTTTTGATTCAAACCTCCTTTAGTTGGGTAGGGTTGTCCACAAGTTGGAGTTAAAGCCTGGTGAGATCTGGGAGACTGTTCTATGAAATGGGATGTTTTAGAGACTTTTCCAGTAAGCCTCTGAAATGATCCACTAAGCACGTGCAAATACCAACTTTCAAGGACTTTAAGCACAGCCAAAGCAGAATAAAAGACAAATCTGTCTTGCCAGGTTTCAGGTTTTTGCTCAGAAGCTGGGAATAATGCAAACCTTCTCCATACAGTCAAGAGATAATTTAAACTTCTTCTTATCCAATCCATTTCCTGACAAAATGTATCTTTTTATACATTGTAGAATTTTACTAAATTATTCTAAAAAGCAGTTTGAGACGTTGCAGGAGGGGGAAAACTAAAGCTTAGTTATGTGCCTGGCAGAGAAACAAAATATGTAAAATAAAATTGTACAGTGTAGTTTTTTAAGCACCTTTAACAATAAACTTTATTCCACCAAAATTAGAACACACTGCATTTACTAGAAAGCAGTCTTTAATAACTAGCTGCATAAACTTAGAAGTATTAATTACTCCTTCAGAGATTTCTTTTAAACTTTTTTTTTTTTAGTGCAGGAAAGCACATACTGAACCTGAACCTGCTTCTGATTAAGTCAGTGAAAGCAGGACTCTGATAAACATTTAGTTTGACAAAATGAATTCAAGATGTTGAAATTATTTTGTCCATTTTACTAAGCATTTTTCCTGAATCCTTCATTCACTGGAAGATAAGATTTTAGTAAGTCTGTTACATCTTCCTGAGAGATTTTTAGGCTAAAGGTAAACTAAATTAATCCAGAAAAGTGAATTGAATGGTATGTGTTACACAGAAGGTAATATGTGCACTTCTGTAAATAAATCACATAGGGATATATTAAAGTAATCCCTGTACTTGTTCACACAGGATGGAGCACCCAGGATAATACAATGTATACACATGGTTTTGTGAAACTTTTTATTGCTTTGAATATCCTTTTTATTCTTAATAGACTACCAATAAGTACAAGATGTCTTTTACTCATGCAGAAAAAAATGTCTATTTGTGAAGGCACTACTTTAAAAATACTTTTAGTTAATTAACTTGCCATGTCTGCGGATGGGATGTCATTTGTTACAGAAAATAAATTCGGGCCATAAAAATACTCTGCACAGAAGCTTTCATGCTTGTTTCGAACAAAAAGTATTCATTTTACAAAATCTGATTGTTGATATTTTTTGCCAACAAAATGAGAGTTAGTGGACCTAGTTTTCTGATTTAAAAAAGATCTTATTTGATTAAGAAAATCTGATTCATTTTACTGCCAAAAGTGCCCAAAATGGATACTTCTTAAAAAGACTAGACGGGTGAACCAGTGATTTTGCTTCTAAAATGCTGCTGAAGTATTTGCATCTGTGGTAATGATATATGCCTGTGTGAAAAGAAATTATTGTAACTTTCATGCAAACCAAGGGGAAAAAAACACATTTGAACTCTCTAAGCTGGAACTGCCCATTAACTATCTGTGTACTGATCATACTTCAACAGGAAATCATGATATTTAAAACTGCCAAGGGAACACGTGGGGAGCATTATACTGTATATGCAGTGAAACACACATTGTTTATTTTCTGTAGCATTCTTCTGCTCCCTTAAATACATACAAGATGGAAACCCATAGACTTTTTTTAACCTTTAGCTGCTATACTTGTACAGAAACTGCTAAACAAAACCTGGCAGACTTGTAAACAACCTCGGTTCATTTTATTTCACCTAACACTGATCACATTTCCAGTAGACAATAAATATAATGCACTGCTGACAGATGTGTAAAAGTGTATATACAATTAGATGAAGAAATTTGGTTCAGTGCAGTTCAAACCTCAGTTTATGCCTTTGCATTTCCTTGAATATGGTTGTAAAATTCTTACCTGCTGATGCATGGCCTGCAGCAATACCAGTTTACCAGTTTTTTCCTGCTCATCCAGAGTGCTGCTGGCAGGCTGTCTTGCCAGTGGCTTAGCCAGTGCATCTCATTGTTGACTCAGGCATTTCTTTGCTTCATGTGGCTTTGGGTAAAGCTTCCATTTATTTTCCCAGTCGAGATATACTATTTCCTACATTTTCTCAAATATATTCAAGACATGAAAGCTCTGTATCTCTGTCTTGGATTAAATGGATGTAGTGTGAGGGAGTAAATCATCCAGGAGATCAGCAGAATTAGGAGTATAAAAGCCAGATAATTTCATTTTCTGGAGGGCAAAAAAAACCCAGATTCACCCAGCAGACCCATATTTGATGGAAAGGTAGTGGGGTTTTGTTTGTTTTTTTTTCCAGAGAGGAGGATGTGTGGAGCACAGAAGATAGCCAGTTTCAAAGTGAAACTTGAAATAAGTTCTTAAGATGTTGCCCTTAACGATTTGCCATTGATTATCCTGGTCAGAATATGAATACCTGGGAACTGTTGTTACTGAACCATTCCAACTGTTCATCTCTTTCCTCTCCATCTCAGCCTTCTACAATTTAATAGGGCTTTTACATCCTCTGTAAGCCAATCTTTCTGTTGGCCTTTGGAGTACACATATGGTAGATCGTTCTCTTGTTACACATGGGCTGGCAACTTTGCTTATATATACCAAAATTGTTTCTCTGGGGGAAAAAAAAATCTGTGCAATTAATATATAAATGAAGCAAGGAATAGGCGAGCGCAGACTGCAAATTGGATTGCAATTACCGGTCTAACAAGAAATGTTCCTGGTCTGCTCTGTCTTTGTCTGAGAAAGGCAGATCTATTGTCACTGCACGAAAGCCATCTACAGGCCCCCAGTGTAACTGTGAGGCTGGAATTCATTGCAGTCTAAATCTACTTGAAATTTTGCAAGCTTCCCAGAAATTATGCAGAAGAAAACAAATATCAAGCAATCCAAGAAGAATATACACATTTGTAGGAGTGAAGAATTTTCCAGATGTGCATGAAAGTTCTGTTCATTCACTTGTATGGGCTGTTTCTATAATTTAGTGTGGATGCAGTAACTGCTGGTGGTTGGAATACAGATAATGAGAGGCACAAGTTCCTGTTTCGGCTTTCTTATGCACAAATTCTGTGGTGTGTTTCAGTGGCAGCTTCATAAGCCCATGTCACTTCATAATATCTAAAGGAAAAGTGGAAAATAGTGGCACTGTTGCTGTTACTTACTTTCCTAGGTTTGGTAAAAAGCAAAGCTGTCAAAGGAACCTGAACTGATTTGTTAATCTGGCTGCATTGCAAACTNTTTTAACAGATCTATGGAAATGCAGGATCTAGCCAGTCCTCATAATCTTGTTGGAAGTAGTGATGCACCAGGTAGTTCCAAACTGGATAAATCTAATCTCAGCAGCACATCAGTCACAACAAATGGAACAGGAGGTAAGTATAAGACACAGCTGGCACACAGAAAGTTTTGGCTAGTTTTTAGTCATATGCATTTTTTTACCGTAATTTCAAGAATGACCATATACCCGTTTATAAATCCAGCAAGAATTATGAAAAATTGGCAGTCATACAAGTGTAAATTTCTAATTCCAACATCACTTCTTTGATTTGCACCAACTGAAGTAAGAGGCAGAACTGAAACAAGGTGCAAAGATGAAATAAGGAAATTTTTTGAATGGTTGATTTGAATACAGTGTTAAATGTTTGCTTATACCTGTTGGTAACTTACAAAATAAATTGTATTTTCTGTGTCATACTTCCTTGATGAGTAATAATTTACTCTTATACCCTGAGTTACATGCATTTATGTTAAAATCACTATCAAGACAAGTGCATCAAAATTAGACTTAGGTAATTTTTTTTTAGCTGATGATTTCCATTTCTTGGGAGGTAATGAAAGTTTGTAATAAAGAGATTGTTAGATTTTCCCCAGCAGTAACTGGTCATTACTGCTGTAGGTGATACTGTAGGGACAGCACTGCCATGCGACTACAACCCAGATATTCCAATGCTTTTAGATAATCATTCTGCCATAGCAGTGGGAGGCAGGGTGCCCATTCTGAGGTGCAGTCCATGAAAGTGACACTATGGATATGAGTCAAACTAGAGTTCCTTCTTTAGAGTTTATACATTACTGTCTATTTTAACAGTTGGTAATAAGAAAATTTTTTGGTTTGTTCTTTCTGGCCACAAGGCAGAGCATTTTATTCACTTACTCTATTTAAATAAAAGTCTGTCAATGTCAATAACAAGTGGATGTGCCTGGGAGGGCAACTGAGCTCTGCAAAGAAGGGCTGAACCATATTTTTAAACAGAATCCTTATTCCAGCATAAAGAGAAGAGACAACTTCAAGCATGCTGTTAAAGAACACTAGTAACTGGATGCCTCTATATTATACAATGTGCATTAATAAACCAGTTAAAATAATACCATACGGTATTAAAATAAAACCAATACAGTTCTGTTAAAAGGCTTGACTTAAAATGCCAAAACACTGATTTGCCTTGAAGGCTATTCATTTACACTGAGCAGACATTGGGAGAATGAACTGTTGTACCATTCCTGTTCTCAGGAGACAACATGACTGTGTTAAATACTGCAGACTGGTTGCTGAGTTGCAGTACTCCCTCCTCTGCAACAAGTATGAGAGACCCTGGTACAGTGCATGCGTGTGTGGTGTGTCTCCATGACTGCTGTGTGACATCTCTCTCCGTTTGCTCTGGTCTTTAATTATGCAGTTTGAATGTTCTCATGGGGCTCTCCCTCACCCCAAGCATTTTTTGCCTACCCTTTCTCAAAGGCTTTCCCCACAACCAGAAAACTGTTAGGAAGTTGCAACAAGTAGTTATCTCACAAGGCTTTGAAAGTCATTTGATGAGCAAGGAGAATTTAACCCGCTTATAATTAGCTTAGCTGTCTACATGCTCTGAGTGACTGGGATTGTCTTGTGGTGTTCAGCATTGCTGGGAATTGCCAGTAGTCAGCATTGGTGGAAATCAGACCAATGGAATTTTCACAGAATGCCCATTTGCTTGTCTCTTGTTTTTAAGTAGAACGTTGCATGATTACCTGAGCTCAAGTCAAGGTTGACAATATTGTTCTTACTCCTACTAAGACATCCATTGTTAATCGAAGCTTATGTCTAATGTGCTGCCACATGTAACTTGCCACTGTGCAAAATTTTGGCCAAATTTTCCAAGCTGTTGTTTTCATTTATGAGTTTCCTGACATGCATTATTAATTGTCATAAATTGTAAGGATTAGTAATAACTCTATATGTGACATGGTTGCAGTACATATGGGATTAATCATAGGTGTAAACATGCATCATCATGTTTCTCTACAAGTTATTACAAAGGTGCTTAAGTTGTGCAGGTTTGGACTAAAGTTAGGAAGATTTCGAAAACTTGTCCTTTTAAAAAATCCCTCAGAATTAACTTTCCATTTGTAAAACATATGCAAAGAAAATTTGCAAAAAAAAAAAAAAGTTGACTTGAGTACAAAAGATCGTTTGCACTAGAACAGGTCGTTCCATGTGAATGCTCCTGCTGAATGACAAGATTTTAAGTTTAAGGAAGACTGAGATAACTTGGTCTGTCACCCCATTTAACTGTTCAGCATGTTCAGGTAAATGTGGAAGGTAAAAATTTAAGTACTAATTATTAGTAGTGAGGAAATACAATGTGTCACTTGTATAAAATCTGATTTTCCATAGGGAGTAGAATATTTAGAATTCTGCTTCTGGTTGAGTATATTCCCAGGAAAACTCTTAAGGCTTGCTAAAAGAAAGAGGAAAATCATTGCTATGACAAGCTGTGTGGTTTGTTGTTTTACATGAGCTTTTCAAATCAGACTTGTTTGCTGTAACCTTTGTTGCACTTGCTTGTCCTCCTTCATGGATAGTATTAGCACCTCTTGTCCCTAAAACTCTGCATTCATTTTCAGTCCTTAACATAGAGGAATGCTTTGGAGAAAATAAAAAAGGGGTCAGCAGAGGAGCAGTCATTTTGGTCTGCTAAGTCCTTTCATCAAGGTATATTGTAGAAGCTGTTGCTTGTTGGGAGCTGTATTCTGAGTTAGCCTTAAAATAATGAAGTTTGGACAAGATCCCTGGAGGCCATTTGGGCCAAGAACTCTGCTCAGAGCAGAGCCAACATTGCTGTTAGATCATGTTGCTCAAGGCAGCACTGAGTTTTCCTCCTACATCTAATTGGATTTTTCCCTTAGTCCCGCTTGTATCTGTTCCCACCTGTTGTTTCCCAAGGCACCTTTTGAGGTGTGTGCCTTTGTTCTTTGTCATCTTTGCACCATCTTTGCACCTTAGATAGCTGCAGGCAGCAATTAGCTGTCCCCTCAGCCTCCTCTTCCTAGGACAGAACAAGCCCAGCTTCTTGTGTCTCCTTGTACATCACGTGCCCCAGCACCTGATGATGTTGGTAGCTCTACTCTGTCACCGTGTTGTCATGGTCTAAGCGCAGCTGGCAACTAAGCAGCACACAGCTGCTTGCTCTATCCCAGCTGAAAGCAGAACACAGGCAGTATTCACTGCTAGCAGCACTCAAATGTATTTCCAGATAGAGATTGCTTTTCATTTTATTTTCCCTCTTTCAATACGTTAAACAAATAAAAAAAAAAAGTTCTCTTGAAATGGTGTTAGAATATTTTGTTTTTCTTTAGTTAGCTTTGTGCTTTTTCCCCTCTTTATTTAATGACATCCAGCATAAAGAAAAATAGGTAATAGTCAAAATCTCCAGCTACACTGAGGAAGAACCTTGATGAATTCCTTACTGTCATAAAATCTGAATCATAAAAAAAGTAGAACTGTTTAAAATCAAGCACATATAAAACCACTTTCTATAGGCATTTTCCAACAAAACTCAGTGCCAGTGTAATGTTTTTCCTCAAGTTAAAGAGAGAGTTTCTTTTATTTTGGATTATTTGCTTGACAGAGAAAGAAAAAAGATGGTGCCTGTTCGTGCTGATGGCAGTGCAGTGCAGCTGGCATTAACCAGAACTAGACACAATTCTAAAGTAAACATTTCAATTCATGACTGAAGTTTTTGTTAAATATAACAGTTAAATGCATACTGTCTTCTTGGATGCAATGCTGAACATTTGTAGCTCACTATGGACAATAGTGAAATACGTTCTTGGACAGAAAGAGATAAAGGTCCTAAAAAGTACTTTTTTTCATGTAGATGCCCAGACTTTGCAGAAGTACGTAGAGGCATCTGTATATAGTAATCAGCAAATAAATTAATTTAGATTCTTTTGGTACTTCAGGCAACAATACATGTTCCACATGACTGAGGGGTTTAGAGGAGGCCATCATTTTGTGACAAATGACCCTTGAACTTTTTCTTGATATGTGTTTTATTGATATGATGAAAATAAAATCACATCCTTCTCAAATAATTATAGAAGTAGGAATGACTGATTACTCTATTACTCTTAAGAATTACTTATCTTCATCTTGGGTTGTTTTTGTCACAGCCTTTTTTTTTTTTTTAATTGAAAAGATAATAGCTAGCAAAATGAGGAGTGCACAACAGCTTGAAAAAATGTGGCTAAAATTCTTCCCTGATGATTCCATATTGAATCCTGCTGTTTGCAGGTAGACTATTTGGACATGGTAGTTTTATGGAAGACAAACAATAATGAAAAGAAGTTTACATTCAAAAGACACACATTCAAAAATTTTTAAATCTCAGACAGTAGATGGAAAAATAGAACTGTATAACTGAAACCAGAAGGTTTGGTTTATTTGGCACTGGTGCACCAGTAATGCTGCAGGGCACTCTACCAGTCACAGAGAAAAATGCGTCCAAAATTTCTCCTGCTTGATCCGAACAGGTGTCCCTCTGACTTCAGTGCAGGTCACTTGTACAGTTGTAGGCATCAGTAGCATCCCACGTGACTTCCTGAAGTAAGATCTATTAGGCAGTGTGACTGGAAATGGGATGTGATTTTTTAGGAGAGGTAGCTCACACAGGGCTTGTCACAGGCAGCTTTACTGGTAGCTGTGCAATTTCTAATGGACAACTCACGGTGCTCACAGACACAGGGAAGAATAGCAGAATGGGTCTGTAGGTGTTGCTCTGGACATTTTTCCCATGAGGAACCTAAATCCTTTATTTATCTCATGCACTGCCTTTTCCTCTGCAGACTGTATGAGGGACGATGAACTTGAGGGCAGCTCAGGCCGTACTTGGACTGAATCAATCTCTGGAAGCACCTCTCTGTCTCAGCTAAACATAAATGGAGATTAGCAGGCACCTTTTATACGCTTGATTTAGGTGACTTGAGTCTGAGCCACAGTTTTTAAATACATTGCCAGCTCAGAACATGAAATTCCCCCCTTTCCTTTGCTGTTGCCAGTGCAGTCAAACGTGGATGCAGTGATGTTGACAGATGAGAGCTTTGCTCAGCTTAGCTGAGGCCTCTCAGAGGCGTCAGGTAACCAGCTGGCAGAGAATGCCTTTCCTTGGCGTGTGTTAGACCTGCTGGGGGGCTCTGCCAGGCTGGCTGTCACAGCAGAGGCTTCTTCACAAATCCCAGGCTGTGCCCTCGGAATTTGGGTGCCTGGCATGTAACTGTGGTAGTTGCTTGTGCAGGTCTTCATTGCTCCTTCACTCTGCGCCCCTGGGCACCAACCCGTGATATCCATAAGCATGGGATGAGTTCCATAGTTAGAACCCTAACTGACCTTCATGAAGAAATTGCGTCAATATGTTGAGGCTTCCACATTTGCCACTCAGACAGCTAATAGGAGCTGCAGTGTATTCTCTGCTGCTGTTTCTTACCACATCTACTGGATGGGTGGTTCCCAAATTCCATTACAAAAGTCTATGCCAAATGTCCTGTCCAGGTAAAATATTAAATTACAAAATCTGTATTGCCTCTGTGGTGCTTTTTGTGCTTTCAGCTACAGCTTGGATGGTAAGACTGCATGATGATCCCTAAGAAATAAATTTGAGTTCAGAGTAGACCAAACTGTTTGGTAACCTCTGAGTAAGAAGCTGACTTGTCATGGCTGTCATTTGTGTCCTACTCTAGTTCTTTGGCTTTTTTTTTTTTCAAACTTCTCTCTTCAGTTATGAAAAATTGCTTGTTGGTGACCTAGCTCAAAAAGGCCCTCACAGACTCTGTAAAAAGGGAAAGGGAAACGCAACATGCTGGCACTGTGAAAGTAATTTTCTTCTGTATTAGCATGAAACCATATTATAATTTTTTTACTTGTCAGGCAAAAGTATTTTTGTTGTGTGCTACATCCCTTGACAGCTAATGTTTCCTTCCTCTGTGCTACTCTCAGGGAATTGTTAGAATCAATTAGATTTAGGCTGAAATCTCCCCAGAAGATATTCCAGTTGCTAAAACCAACAGCTGGATGAAGGCACAGATACAGAGCTGTGTAGATAATCGGGCACTCCTGTCAGATTCCTGTCAATTGTCTGAGTATGGTGCTAGAGCAAAGGCTGAAGCTGTTGCACGTGTGCTTGTTTGAGCTGGACTACCACTGGTGGGACTGGCATGAGGACTCCAGTATATATCTAGAAGTAAAATCTCATGTCTACTTATTCTTCTATGTAGTGTCTCTTCTTGCAGTCAAAACAGAACCCATGAACAACAGCGAAACAGCAACAACAACTGGAGATGCATCGCTTGACACTTTTACTGGGTCAGGTAAAGCCATAATAAAATGACGTTTTGTTAGAAGCACATTAATGCAGCATTTAATGCAGTTAATTAATCACTAATGAACATTTGCATGGAAGCAATCTTTACAAAGCTACTATAAAACATTATAGTATTTTATACCTAATAATAATAATAATAAAAGTAGAAATAGTAACTTTTTCATTTTTGTAAAAGCAACTCAGCAATTTACGTGAGGTGTGATCTTAAAGAATGCCTATTAATGGTGCCTAAGACCACTGCTGTTTGCAAAGTCTCAAAATAATACTGTTATTATGGTACAATAGATCTTTTTTCTCAGCATTAGTCTTGTATGATATAATAAAAAAAATGGGATTGTATTTGTAACAACCATGCTAATTTGAGCAGTTTCAGATCTTAAGATTTATACCTCAGTGCTAATCCTTTTACTCCTATTAGCAGTGTGTTAGTTTAAACACTGACCAGATTGCCTTGTTAGTCTCTTTCCACTGGGATGAGCTACTTTCTTTTCAAGAAAATAGTTCTACTTTAATTAATCATAGGCTTCAATTACTTCTCAAAAAATTCAAACAAACAGTGGTTTAAGTAGATCCCTATAAATTATTAAGATGTGATGAACTGTGTAAAAGTACAGATAATCAGCCATCTAATCATTAAGTTGATTCCTGCTAATAATAATAATATTAAAAAGGTGAGGACGGAGAATCTGGAAATACCAGTTCCATAATGGCCTGACTGAAATGAAACACCAAAGCCACGAATCACCATTCCACACGGATGCTACCGTTGCTTTGGTAGACTTAGGTAGTCAAGCCCTATTTAAAATATTTTGGAAGTCGCAATGTTTCTGTGTAATTAATTTTTTTTAATCGGGTTTTGGAATTGTCTTTTAGCTATTGGTTAAACCCAAAAGTTGATTATTCATAAAAGTATTTATAACTAATTTAATGCTTGAAGAAAAGGTATTTTGTGAGATTTAAAGTATTTACTATTTCTGATTAGAAAAATGAAAACATTGTCGTCATTATAATTATACTGAGAGGAACCTCAGCTTAAAGGCTAAAAAGTTCCATAAAAATTAAATAGTCTGGGCTAAAATTCAGCTTATCTTTTTCACTCTGTTTTTATTTGATGCTAAAATTTTATTAGTAATGATTACAAATCATAAAATATCCAACTCTATATATGATTTTTTCATTGTTGTTTTATTGAAGTTGATCAGCGTCTACTATGTATTTAAGGCAGCCGAGTTGTATTCTATGGCTAAGGCAACATTGGAGTGCCAAGAATTGCAGCCTTAAGCTCAGGTTTAGATAGCTAAGTAACAGCTTGATTTCCCCAGGTGCCACTCACCTGTCAGCTTCCACTGACTTCAAAAGAAGTCTTGAGATCTCTATGCTTTGGATGTTTGGAAAGTTGGTGTCTCAAAAAAAAGGAAAAAAAAAAAGGCAGGAATTTGAGCCTTGCATAATCCTTTTTTGCCTGTTAGCCACCTGCGCACTCAAAAGAAATACGAACCTGATTCTCAGTTTAGTGCCCAAACTCAAGCACTAAATGAGTACAGCCATTCTCAGTGGGAAATCAATAGTCTGCCTGTCTGGGTGACGTGCAGTTTTCATCATCAGAGTGAGACTCAGAGCTGCCCTGATAAGGCACTCAGCCTTTCAGAAAAATTGAATATGTTACTTTCGCACTTGCCTTTCACTTGTACTCCCAAATCAGACAATTTTGTTTTGCTCTAATTTTATGGGAGAAGTGCTAAAGAACAGCAAAAACTCAGCAAAACCAGGATTTCTCTGAGTTCTTAGCCTAACTGGTTAGTTGGGAAGTTTAGTGGGTTGCCAAAGATTGTAAATGCTGAGTAGGAGACAGATGTTGTTTCAAATGAGCCACCTGTGACTGAAAAAAATGTGTGACAAAGCCCAACACTGAACAGTTTGTTTTTTCCTGAAAATGAGGGACATATATGTGTTACTCCCAACTATGGCAAAGTCATGATGCCAGCACTTCTCTGTATTTTTTGAAATGAAATGGATGAAAAGAGAACTCCTGGTGCTGAGATGCATTTGAGAGTCTGCCACGCAAAAATCCCCTCCTTCAAACACTCTGCCCATTAAAATTGATTTCCCTGCTCCAAGGGCAGTCAAAACACATGACCTGTCCTGGAACTGAGCAGAAGGCTCAACAAGCCATGTGGGGTGTAAAGCAGCCATCTCTGTCCCTAATGACCAGCTGTAAGTGATGGTCAAACAGATTGTGTGAGGTATAGGGCAGGAGAGACAAATTAGACTTCACAGAAAACTGTGATTCTGCAAACTGTTGATTGAAAAGCTGAAAAGGTAAAGCACATAGATATCTTGAATTTAGAGTGGCAGTTCTCCTGGTGGCCTTGCCCTGGCCGCTGGGATTGGCAAGGCCCTGTTCAGGGCTCCAGCCCATGTGTTGCAGCCCATACTCAGGTCCCTGGCTTCCCTGTGCTGCAGAGCTGCCCCTGGGAGAACCTGTGCCTCTGGGCATGGTAAGGAGCCACGTTGTGCACCCCCCTTCCTCCTCCTTCTTCTTCAAAGAGGAGCAGTTGGTAATTAGTGTTTGCAGCTCTGTGATTCTGCAGCACACTCCCAGTGGGGTGGGCATTCACAGGACTGGGAGAGGTGCACAGCCCTTAACTGAGATTTTCATGCACTGTGAATTTGTTGCAGCTGCCGTACTGTAATACTGTGAATATATTGCTTACAACAGTGGATTCATTTGAGAACTGTTTTATCATTTCAGTGGAGTGGAGAGAGAGGTCTCATAGTTTTTAATTAGTATTTGTTACACACAGAGTATAGAATACAGTTTATAGATATAGAAAATAATTTCTGAAGGCTATGAAGGAGAAGTTAGGGAGTGTCGCTGCTGCTTAACCTACATTTGGTTCCCTTGTGCATAGAGATTGTGATGTTACTTAAATGAGGTCCTTTTAACCTAACCTTTTTGCACAGAATTTTCCAGATGTGTAATGAAAAAATACAAAACTCCAGCCCATATTAATATACTGAACACAACACATGCTATTAAAACAGTTAATGGTCATTTAAATCCTCCACAACCACCTTGGCCATTTGAGCTAAGAGGATAACTGGTAAGAGCTGGCTGTCACCTTGCCCCCTCTGTGAAATTACGTTAATGGGGGCTGGAGAGATCAAGGGTCTTATACCTGCCCTGAAGGGCATTCCTCTGGTAATTTCAAGTAATGAAGTCTTAGGAATATTTGAGTTTTTCAGAGAATAAACAATTTTGTTTTGTTTTGTTTTGTTTTGTTTTTTTTAAGCAACACAAAGTTCTTATTAGTCCTGTTCATATAATGCCCATATAAAGCACCACAAAACCCACAGGAGCCTGCTTCCACCATCTCCTCCACTGCCAGCAGTCCTCAGAGAAGGGACTAAATGCTCTAAAAGCTCTAGGAGGGTATCCAGCAGCCCAAGCTGTTAAAGTTTGATAACCCTTAGAATTAGCAGTTTCATCTGTGAGATACAGGTGTGGTCCACAGGCTCCACTCAGTCATAATGTTCTCTTATGATAGGCCTTACACCCTGTAACGTTTCTTAAACACAGTCTAAAATGTAGTGGACAAATTGCAGGGACAAGCTACAGAGAAACAGTGAAAAGAACAGATTTTTTTAATCTTGCCTCTTTCTCTTACAACTGGTAGTATCATCAGGGAAATCTGGGGACAAAAACAAGGAAATTTAAAACCAGATGCATTCTAAAAGTATTTTATTTTCTTGTCTGAATTTTAAAAATAAGGTACATGCCGAAAGAACAAAAAGGCAGGCAGGACAGTTTTTTCTGAAAAAATATTAGGTTTTGATAGCTCAAATGATTTAAATGAGCAGTAATTAATTTTCTTTTGTCATTTACGTTAGGTGGAGTGGCATGGTAAATATGCTTTAACCAAATTGATTAATTGATTGAGCTCTCATCCAGCAAATGATCAGACAAAAAGTGAAGCAGTATGGCTAAAATGATCCGATAAGCTAATAATGGATCACAAAAGTTCCTTGCCCTGAGAACCACCAAGGTCACTCTGCTGCTATTGCTTGTGTTTAGAAAGGTCACAGATCTACAACAGGGAAGATTAATTACTCATCAAGCCTTAAATAACCAAGAGCATTCTTTAGAGTTCCATAAACCAGTTAGGTTGATAGAAACAGCTCTAGGTTTGTCTGATTCTGGGAATAGCTGCCTGCACATGTAGTGGATTGCTCTGTGGGTTGAGCCTAAACCACGGAAAGGCATTCTCAACCCTTAAAAACGATATCCACACAAAGTGAAATTTAGCTATTTCCATCACAGGCAAACCCTCAGTATCTTTTCAAAAAGCAACTGTTTTATGAAATCTAATGGCACATGTTTTAAAAGTTATTATCCAATTCTTTACTTTCAAGCCGTACTTAACTGCGCATTTTAAAAAGAAGTTAATTGTTTTTCTTCTACTGTATTTTCCTTTTAAGCACTACACATTCTAAATGCATTTAAACTACCTTTAAAAATATGAAGTTCTGTGTATGTTCAAAGCAATAGATCTGAGAGACATTAATTAGGGCTGGATGTAGAAATGTATCATGTTTCATAAAATAGTTAGGAACCTAAACCTATTTGTCACTTATAAAATTCTGAATGTTCATTTCTACTGCCATTATGAATAACTCAGGAAGAGGGTACACTTTGAAGTACAGCTATGATTGATTAGACTAAAGAAATTCCAGTGCTTCATTGTGTACTACTTTAATCTTTTGAAAAGTGAATGAACAGCAGATGGCCTAATAAAGACACTCTGTATGTTTGCCCAGTATGGATTTGCTCTGAAGGGATTGGTTCAACACTTTAGAGTACATATCTTTGGAATACATCTGTCTTAGTCAAGACAGATGGCTAAAGGAAAGGGAAACTTCCAAACACTTGGAATTAATCCAGTGTGAGCACTGCTTCTGGATGAAATTTTAATGGGTTATGACTATTGTTCTGTTAGCTTTCTTGGAGAATGCAGCTGTGAATAGTATAGATACACACAATTTGGATGGCTACTGAACAGGACTGTTTATGCATACTTTAAAATAAAAAGGCTGTTCTTAGGGGTTATATTCTAATTGGCCTGTTTATAAAGAAGGGTAGTTACTTTCTAGTGCTCAATCCAGTATCTTCCATCATCTAAGCTAACTAAAATTAGTCACAAACATATAAAACATGCTTTTCCTACCCAGTATTAAAATTGAACTTCTTGTTAATGTGAGACTATAAAGGTATGTGTATGTTATTTCAATCCCATGAAATATGTTAAATCACAAGATTCTTTTAAATTACCCCTTTTAATACAACTTGCAAATTTGAAAGATCAACAGTGTGTGGATCACAAGTGATGTATGAAATACATGCCTCTGCAATATACTCAAAAACGTGTTAGTCAAGTTGAGAAAGCATGACACACCCATGCTAACTAAAGAGTTCTGCACAAAAGTGAAAGATTTGGAAGTTTTTAATTTTTTTTTTTAAGATATTGCGGTTCTGGTGACATCTGCTTCCTTGAAAAGCTGTCCATTTCAATAGGCTTCTCTGTTAATGTTGCTGCTTTAGTTCACACTGTGTGGCTGCATAGGTCTCATGGTGTTTCTAACTGCTGTACTCTTGTTTTCTGTTTTGCAGTAATAACAAGTAGTGGCTACAGTCCCAGATCAGCGCACCAGTACTCTCCACAGATATATCCCTCCAAGTTAGTGTCTGCACCTCTTCTAGTGTTTCATAGACCTTGGCTGTGGGCAGTTTTGTGGTTTGTTGCAAACAAGTGTTCAGCAGGAGAAACAGAGAAAAACGAAAATTCTTAAGCCACAGTACTGACTCTGGTACTGGCTCCCTCTCCAACTTTTTTTTCCTCGTGTGTCTACAGAGTAAGATCCTGCTTCATGCAGTATTACTGCACAAGAAACAACCTTGAATATCAGCACACAACAGAAATAAAATAATCAGAGTATTGCATTCTCAGACATCAGCATATTAAGAGCATGTGTGGGGAATATATACAGATATATTTTGAAGAAGTCAGTTTATATATAGAAATCACAATTGCATGCACAAGTCACATACTGGGGGGGTAACCCTGTCCCTGACCCTTCCAAGGCCAGCATTGCCAAACGCTTCCAAACATTCCACAATCATGAACCACCCTTTCCTTGTCCCTCTCCGATATCATAAGATTTACAAATCAAATAAATTGGATTAGCTTTTAATCTTATTACTTTTAAGCCAACGGATGTTGTTAGAAATAAAAAATTTCATAGTGGTTTTTTTTTTTTTGGTGGGGGGAAACCAACTCTTGGATAATCACACAAATCCAGGAGTGGGAACTTTAGGAAGAAACACCAAAGATGTTGTATGAAACTGCTGCAGTTGACAGTGTATTAGTTTGCTTGTCCTGTGATCAGTGTTGTGCACAAGGGTTCTTGATCCCAGTATGCCATCTGTTTGTTTCCATGTATTTGATACAGCTATCAGTGTGACTTTGGTACAGAGAAAACATTGAATCTAGAGATTCAAGAGCCAATTAGGCTCTTTCAAGTTTTTTTTAACAAATTTGCAATCTTATGATGGTAGCCAAAATTTATTAATACAGAAAGTAGGTGCCTGAAGTAAGAGACCTCATTCCACTTTGAACAAGTTTTGGCAAACTATATTAGATACTTTTAGCTAAATACATTACAAGGTTTAATAGAATTTTTAATCTACTGTTACAATTTTTTGGCATCTAAATTAATGAGCAATCCTTTTCTGATAGTAAACGCTGCCAACTGTACTGAATTAATTAGAAAGAAAAAAATTTTAAAAATTGGAATCTGAAATTTAGTCATGGCTTTTAATGGCCAGGTTTCAGTTAGCGTAATTCTGCAGAGTGTGTTTATTCAACTCTTGGTCCATAAAGTCTTATTTGACTTACAAAACAATCCAAGAAAAATGTTTCTCTGTATATTTTTGCAACTCTGGAGGGCAAAAAATTTAAACTTGATTTTCTTCAATCTTTCTATAAAACCTCAGTATTCATAAATAAAAGACCATTTTCATTTCCATTCTATTTTCCTAGCCCATGTTTTCCGAACATTTAAAGCCCATCTGGTTACCAAAGTATTGCTGTCAGTATTTTTTATGCTGCTCTCAATTGGTAGGATCCATCTCCCATTGAAGCTAGAGGCTACATGTCTGTTGAAACAGAACCTACACAGATGACATAATGTACTAGCTTCAACATTCACCTCTGTGTTCCCTCTATTCTTCTAGTCCAAGTTTCCCTCCACTGGATTAAAAAAGTGGGGAGGCTTTTCTAATTGAAGCATTCTGATCTTGGCTGAAGGAGGTTAAATCCATATAAAGACATGCAGCAGTGGCACAGCCCACCTAAAAGTGGACACAGCAGCTTAAGAATTAAATTGTGGTGATGGGACAGCATCAAATATTCACTGTGCCTTGGGGAATGTGGGACAGAGTGTCTTTCAGCTTATTTCAGTGGGGGATGGAATAAATCCCAGAAGAGGAGCAGTTGGCAGAATAATGAACTGCCTTTGGACATCTTTAAACCTTTTTCTTTACTTTATTGCTTGAATCAACATACAAAGTATTTGTTGCCACAGTAATGCTATTTTTCCTGATATTTAGGCCCTATCCGCACATTCTTTCTACACCAGCAGCTCAAACAATGTCTGCCTATGCCGGACAAACCCAGTATTCAGGAATGCAGCAGCCAGCGGTCTATACAGCCTATTCCCAGACAGGACAGCCCTACAGCTTACCCACTTACGGTATTTGACCACTTCTTACTTCCCTTTACCTAGAACTAAAAGCAATGCCGACGGGAATGCTTGTTTGCTTTCTCTTTTGTTTTCCCAACTGCAACAAAGTATTTTAAAGAATCGGTTGAAAATTAATTTCTTATACAGATTTGGGTGTAATGTTGCCAGGCATCAAGACGGAAAGTGGGCTCTCGCAGACCCAATCTCCTCTGCAGAGCGGGTGCCTCAGTTACAGCCCAGGGTTTTCCACCCCACAGCCAGGCCAAACACCCTACTCTTACCAGATGCCAGGTGAGTAGCCACCTCTAAAATTTAAAGCTAAGTATTTCTTCTAAGTGCTAATAGGCATATGTGTATTCATTTTGATCATCTGTTACTTCAGGTCTGGTCATTGAACCTTCTTTTGGATTTTTTAGTGGAGTGAAATCCACTGATTTCTTTAGTGGCAGGACTGGAAGCACTTGTTATATTTACTAATATATACAAGTCTCTTTTCCTTGTTTTTTATGTTCCTTATGACATAATTTGATACTTGTTCCTCCTTGGATTAACATAATTTTTTAGAATTTCTCCTTAATTCATATTTATTCTTTCATTTACTATTCCGTTAACAATTCATTGGTTACCCTCTGGTCATCAATAACCCATTTTATTTGGATAATTTTTTAAGTTTTTTATACAATGGTTAATCTTCTGCATATTACAAAATGCAATATGAATCATCTGATTTATGTTGAAAACAAGGACATGCCTCATTACAGATTGATTAAAAACACCCGGATATAGACTTTTGAAAAGGTTTTTGTTTCACAAACATAACACTAAAATATTAGAAATGAAGGCAAAAGAGAAAAACAGTGTTTGAGGAGAGGTGAGAATGCAATAAACTGAAAAATGCTTTCTAAATTGGTGCAATGACTTATTGCTGGTATCTTGCTGATATTCCATTCCTAAGAGGAATGTATGCCTGTATGTGTGGAAGTGGTATTTCATTTCTTTTAAAGTTTCATTACCATGTTTTATACTTCTAACTGAAAATAATTTTTTTTTCGTTCTGATTCATCTATATCTTAACATGTAATATTCTAATCAGAATTTTATTTTGATTCACAAACAAGTTCTTACAGTTAATTGTATTTCTTATTTTTAGGTTCTAGTTTCACACCATCGTCCACTATTTATTCAAACAATTCTGTTTCAAATTCTACAAACTTCAGTAGTTCACAACAGGTATGAATATTATCATTTTTATCTGCCAGTTACAAAGGGACTTATATAATTCCAGAGATAGCATGTTATTTTCATTCAGATCTGTTATGCTGAATGAGACTCACTGAGGTTTAATGCTATTTTCTGTGGAAAATAATAAAAATCTTACTGGAAGCCTAGTTACATATTTTAGCACTTAAATATTTCAGCAGCTTCCCTGTAGTCTTTTAGTAAACATCTTTAAATAAAAAAAACCACTAAATATTCTTAAATTTGAAAAAAAAAAGCTAAACCAAGCCTTCAAAACACTAGCAAAAGCCATATGACTGCACACTTAGAAATATTTAATGGGAAAAAATTCACTCATTACTGTACTTAATTGAGTGCTCTGCTGCATCTGCTGTTTCAGGATTATTCATCATACACAGCTTTTGGCCAAAATCAGTATGCACAGTATTACTCAGCATCAACATATGGTGCATATATGACCTCAAACAACACGGCTGATGGCACTTCATCATCATCAACCTACCAATTACAGGACTCTCTCCCTGGCTTGACTAGTCAACCAGGTACAGATCTACATTCAGGTGAAAATGATTTTTGTATATTACTTGCTGTTTGTATAAAGACAAGATTTTAATATTCAGCTTGCATGGATATTGATATTTTATGTTCATGCCTTTCAGAAAACTTTGTCATGTAAACCACCCAAAAGAAGCTTTTTTTACTGTTTAGTTAGGAAACCTGTCCAGTTTGTTTGCTATTTAAAGAAAGCTTTTTGCAGACTGAGATGGTTGTCTATATCACTGGTAGTGGAACAGTGCTGTTTCCACCTACACATTCTGAAGTATTGCTGTGAAGAATTTAAAACAAGATACCATTTTTCACTTAATTATGCCTCAGCCATGCTGGCAAGAGCACATGGGCTTTATTCAAATTTGTGCAAGCCATGCTTGCTAATTCACTAATTTAAGTAACTGAGAATAGAGAAATTAGTTATTAGCACCATAAAAAAAATTGTATTGAAGTAGTTGAATTTGCAAGAAGAGCATTATCAGGAAACATGAGGAGGCTCCCTTTGCCTGCCCAGCCCTGCCCTCTTGTGCACAGCCACCACAGCGCAGTAGCCTGCTACTTGTATTCCTAGGACATCCCTGGAGGGCAGGGATGGCAGGAATAGTGGCAGTTCTTCATTTTTCTTCAGCTCTCTTAGAATGGTCTCTTTCAAGGACACTGGCTTCACTCAGCCAGCGTGGGCAGTGCCTGCCATTTCTAAAAAGACTAACAAACTGGCTTTTGGATAAGGCTCTGAATAGGGAAGGAATTTATGCTTTAGTCACAAAATCACCTTATTGCATAGATCTTCCTAACAACTGCACCATCTTATTGAAAAATACAGTAGAAAGACTAATGTATTATTGTAATGAATTTGTACAAAGGAAAGGTAACACTGTATAGAAAAGCAAAGACTCACACATAATATAAACCGCTTAAATTTACTAAAAATGCTGGAATTTGAACTAAATTAGTTGAAATTTTTCCTACCCAGATGTTTTCCTCAGGCTGATTTTTAAAATGTAACAGTGCATGTGTTTGTGGATGTATGTTTGGGGTGGGGTATGGATATGGATATGGAATGAGCGATGGGGAGATACATATTGCCTTGATTTTTGATGAAAAGTGTAGTGCTATTCAGTAGTATCAGAATGCAAATCTAGGAAGAACCTAAAGGTAATGTGAAATCAAGTGAAATTTCAACAGGTGGAGGATATCTATAACAGACACAAATCATATGTAAAGAATTTTTAAAATATTATGGAGTGTACTCAAAAGTTGCATGTTTTAATAACTGTCTATGTCCTGTGTACTTTTATTTGCTACTCTGTTACTCCTTCTTATTCTTATTTGAGAAAATCAGACAGTTTCCCATGTTGTTTCTCCCCTAGGTATCTGTTTCCTAGAAATGCTGTGTAAATGTGTCATGTATTATTGCAAGTACCATTAGTATTGAATAGAATTGGCAAAAAAAAAAAAAAAAAAGGGATCTTAAATAGTTTGAACATGTTGAAAAAGGCTTCATATCTGTGAAAAAGTAAAGGTTTCTCTTGGTTGTGGATTGTTTGAGCATATGAACTTGTTCTTTTGTTAAATAGGTTGTGCATCTGAGTTTAACAAATCCGCCCCCATCTGCTCCTTGTTTCTGTGAAGGGTTGCAGTGATCATGCAGCCCTCTGCTGAGTGAGAAACGCCCACTTTGTAAATGCATGACATGCCTGTGCCCTTCTGTGTCACAGTAAAAATAAATTTACATTGGTGAGGGGCAGTGTCTCGGAGATAATTTCGGATATCATAGATCATACTGCAGTTCTTTAGCACTCACTGTGTTCACTTGCTATCAAACAAGTCCTTAAGACTTACTCCAACAAAAACCTGAGACTAAACATAGCAAGGCACTTCATTTTTCTGGCATCTCTACTAGCTGTTAATTCAAATATCTAATCAAAGCCTCTAGTACTATTTGCACATACAGGATTTCTCATTTGCATAATAAAGCCCCATCAGATCAAGAGTTAATACCAGCTACAATTTTATTTATTGACTGTGTAAAGAAAATGAGATGAAAATTGAAATAGACTTTACTCTTTCTGTTATTCATGACAAGCAATAACACACTACAAGTCAGAAAAAAAAGGCAGGCTTGTAATGTTGAAGCTCTCTCCTGGCTGCTCTGTCTGGTAAGGATATGTAACAAAAGTCAATCCATAAGGAAAATATGAAGTGGCTCAGAAATTCATCCACTCCACATTTGCGTCATGCTCAGCTCCTTAAACCAGGGACTTCTCTTCGAGCTTGCATTGAGCCTGCCTTATATTAAGATTTTTCAAAATGCACTCCTTACCACAGAGTGTTTGTGAGATAAATAGGTGTCTCCTAGGGCACTTCATCTCAAATAGGGATAGCTCAGATGGACTGGGAGGTGAGGTCTCAGGAGATAAGTATACTTGAGTATATTTGATGAATACATGAGTACATTTAATCTGGGGCAAAATTCTCTAGCAGAGAATATCGGCTTGGATAAAAGCTTCATGTGAAGGCACCTTGCTATCATATATCCAGGGTTAGGGGAGGCAAATCACCATAGGATATTAGCTCCTGTTCCAGTACTGGTATGCAGCAAAGCTTAATTTGGTACCCACAATGAAGTCATCCTTTGCAGCTTCTCTGGGAGATGTCATTAGGTTTATAGTCAGACTGTACAAACTCCTTTTTTTTCCTTCTTAAGTCATAGAACTGTGTTTTAACAAGGAGGAGGGGATGTTCATATCATCGAACTAGAGGTTGGGAAGCAATGTCCTGGATATGAAAGACCACCTCCATTTGTAATGTGGTGCTGTAATTCACTTTGTAACTTGGTGCTGTAATTCCCTGTCCTCTAACTGGAGCTGCTGCAAGGTCTCCACAGCATGAAAATCTTCATATTGTACAAGTGAATGAGTATGTGTAAGAGCATCTGTGATAAAGAGGTCATTCCATATTCTGGTTTTAACATTTTCCTCCTGTTTTCTTTGATCACTGGCACTGCTCACAGTCCCAGTGAAAAGAGGTTATAAGGTATATTTATTAGGCATGTGTTGAATATTGAAAAAGCTAAAAAATTTCAAACATTGTAATAAAAATTCTGTCTATTATTAGCTGCAGTAGGAGCTCTTCATGATGGTAATGTTTTCAATACTCTTTGGTACTAGAATTTCTCAGATACTTTTTAGGTTACAGGGCTGAATTTTTAATAAGTTTTCATTTTGTCAGCATTGACCTCATTTCTAAAGAAAAGAGAGGATAAGAAAAGTGCAGTTTCTCCTTTAGACTGCTGTACATAAAAAGCAAATCAAGCAATTAAGCCTACAGTTGTTTAAAAAAACAAGCACCACTGACTTCTGCAGTTCTAAAATAGATGCATACCTTGCATTCAAGGAAGAGACAGCTGCTCATTCTGATTTAGAGATTAGTGTAATGAAATAAAGTTGGCTTTAAATATCTAGATTTTACAAGGACAGCGATTAGTTACAGTACTGATTAATAGATAATTATGCAATCATGTACAGCATTGACCCAAACAGAAGCCTAGAGCAACTGGTAATAGCTAATGCTAAATGAAAATTGGATTTATTTACTTCAGTTGTTGGGTAATTTAAGAGAAGATTTAGAAGCAGGGATTTTTTTGTATTTTATTTTTGGTAGATTAGAAGAAACACAGTCATTGAGAACAGATGTTTTAATACATTACTGTGGAAATGAGTCTTGATTTTGTTGTAATGTTTATAGTCAGACTGGACAAAGTGTTATAAATAAGACTTTTGTGGTAAGAATGTAAACATTCATCTTCACTTTCTTAGTTTTTGCTTTTTCTTTCTGGGGTTTTGGTTTTATACAATTTTTCCACTCCATCAGAAAAATCTAGGAAACTATTTTTGCACAGAGCTCTTGCACACTCAGAACTTATTTTAAAGCCACTGTAGGTTTTTGCTGCACAAGGATTCTGATTTGGATGCTTTTTGTACATTTGTAATTACCCAAGTACATCTTGCTGCTCTTATGGGGAAGGAGCCGAGATAATGTGATCCTTATTGATTGCTTCACTGCCTGCTGTGACCTTGCTGACATCAACACCATGCTGGGAATAGAAATGATTAGTCAACAAGAACTGTTTCTCTCCCCATTCTTTAGGGATTTCTGACTGTGTGTCTTGTCCTTTCTCTCCATACCTCTATGAAAAGTCACTTAGCCTCCTTTACTACATGCTCATCCCCCTTAACTGTTGTGGTGACCCTCACCTGGACTAACTCCAGTTTGACAGTGTCTCTCTTCTACTTGGGGACACAAAACTGCACATTTTTCCAGATGCGGTCTTGCAAGTTCAGAAGAGAGCAAAAAAATCAGTCTCCTTCATCTGCTGGACACTCAGTGATGCTCTTTAGTAAAAATGAAAAACAAAATCAGATTCCAGCTCAAAATCAGATGCATCATAGATGATTTTTGGGAAATGTTTGTACCAAGTGTTAATTTATGTTGCGTATTTGCCATCATGAGCACTGTTAACAAATACTACCTGTGGCCCAGGAATGCTCAATTACAGACAGCTCAAGGACTCTCTTGAATCAAAATCTGTAGTAGATGTCAGATCAAAGCTGTACCCTTTCCTCCTTTACTGGAGAAAAATCAAATCATTATTAATAGGATAAATGAAGAAGGAGCGGTTTTTTTGTCATTTAGCACTTGGGAACCTAGACAAACTGCATTTATTGCTAGAAGTTTTCAAAAGCTGAAGGTGCTAAGCTTCATTAAATGGGTAAGTCAGAGATGGGCTTGAGTGTGGTTAAGACCAGCTATGCCATATCAGATCGAAGGCCCTTCCAGTGCATCTCTGTGACAGCCCACAATGCCTCATACTTAGAGAAAGACAACACAGCAAGTACAACTTCATCCTCTTTTGGGTACTAACTGGAATACTGCATTTATTATTATGGCTTTCCTCTGACAATTTATGGGCTGAGGTATGGTAAAGAAAAAAAAGTGAATTTTACTAAAGAGCAGGTGACATGGGAAGAGGACATGAAGCTGGAAGCTGCCTGGCTGTTCTGGGTCATGGATGAGTGCCAAAGTGTGTTCTGGTAAAAGTAAAGCAGGACTTGGAAATAAGTCTAGCTGAACTGAAAATATGGGAAATTAACTACTTTAATTAAAAAGCACTTCATGTTTTGAGAAACCATTAGTATGACTTCTAAAATACCTGTGTCTTGGATATATTGATATTTTGCCTGGGCTCGTGTGTGTTTGTTTATATGCACATTTATATGTGTCATTTTAATTTTTGTCTTATTCTGCTAAGGTTTATAGTGTTTCATTGGTAAAGTCAAAAGTGTGTGTGGCATCTGCTGATCCCATCTACATAAGACAAGCCACATTATCATTCTTTTTATACAACATTTTTGCATGTCTCTTGTCATTGAGTTTGCACACAGACATGTTGAACTTTGATGAAAGAAAGTTAATTATTTAAAAATCTAGCACTAATTTTGACATGAATGGTTGACTCTACAGGGGAGTTTGACACAGTGCAGAGCCCCTCCACGCCAATCAAAGATCTTGATGAGAGAACATGTAGGAGTTCTGGGTCAAAGTCTCGGGGTAGAGGGCGGAAGAATAATCCATCACCCCCTCCAGACAGTGACTTGGAGGTATGTCTGTGGTAATTGATGAATGTTAATGTGGAGGTTTCTTCTGATGAAGTGTAAATTCTGAATACTGCAGCTGTGAAAATAGCTTAAAGCATTTTAGAAGACATCATGGACTCAGTCTTACTAACTGAATGTAACAGAGGGTAGTGGCTGTTTAATCTACATGTACAGTGAGACGTCACTGTTCTGCATTATGTGTCTGTCAGTTTCTTGTGCAGTAGAACCACAAACCTGTACTCAAAAGTGTCACGCTTTCTTTTAGCTTTTGAAATAGGAAATCTCAAATATATCACTCAGCTTAACTACAGGTATTTATGGATGCAATGTAAATATGCAGGATCATCTGGCCATAGTCTTTTAAATATTCAGATGCCAGTTTGTGCTTGTGCTAATAAGTTATATCAGGGGCTCTCAGTGAGGCAGCTTACCTAAGTGAAGTTATCGCTGTGCTTACGTATATGCAAGATCAGTGCCTCAGTGAAAAAATACATCTGCCTGATGTATGGGATGACAATTTCAAGCACAGGTGACTTTTAGCAAGAAAGTAATTACAGTCGTGTCCCTCCTGTGTTGGCCGTGCAGTGCCTTGCAGTGGCAGGAGCAGCAGGAGGAAGCACAGTCCCTGTGTGTGTGTGTGATTTCAGGGTTTCTTTTGGTTGGTTGGGGTTTTCATTTATTATATTTACCAGTAAGAATCAAAATGAGTGAATTGAATGAATGAAACTTTGTTAAAATAATCTTTTATCCTACAGCATTATTTAAATTCTATATGGCAGTGGCATATAGTACTTTTACCCAAGATTTTAGTTATACAGTAGAAATAAAAAGAATCATGAATCATTAAGACTTGCAGAGAAGTACCTGAAAGTACTGTTTATCCTTAACAATTACATTTGACCTCCCATCACATTTCTGAAATCTGTATTACAGAGCTTTTGTGAAAAGCTTTTTAGAGAACAAGTAAGAAATAGTTGAAGAGTTAAAAAGTCTTTCGACTTTTTACCATGCATGATACACTGTTACTGCTGATTTTCAGAGAAAATCTGCTCAATTAAAGAGTATTTGGTTAAACTTTTAGCCTCCCTGGATGTGGTAGTGGGACTGGTGTGGTGTTATTTGTTCAATAATATTTTCCTCAATTCTGTTTTCAGCGTGTATTTGTTTGGGATTTGGATGAAACAATCATAGTTTTTCATTCGCTGCTTACAGGATCCTATGCACAGAAGTATGGCAAGGTATGTGAGCTATGAGTTTTGTGTCAATTCACTGCAGCTATCTGGCCTGACTATGTACATGTTTGTCACCTCTGTGTTCTTTATGGCTCTTATGGGTGAAGTTAAAGTGTACAGTAAACCCTGTTTTCAGAGGGTTAATGTGAAGAAGTCAAGGAGAGAAATGAGACACAGACCCTAAGTACAATACATGAGGCAGGGCTAAAGCAGATGCTGCAAATAAGAGGAGAATTTATAGAGGAACAAGGATGAGGTTCCTGATGTGCGTTGGAAGAGACATTGCAGGGAGATAAATGAAGTGCACAAATGGAAATAACTGACAGTATCTGGAAGAGTAGAGGAAGAAAGAAGAAACTGGGCTGGTAGGTGAATTTACCAGGAAATTTATGAATAGGATGAGTAAGAGTCTGACTTATTTCAATGCCAGCTGCAGATGTTGTTCTTTGACTCCCCACCTTTTTCACTGAATTTTTGGTTCCCTTGGCTGCCTCTGGGGTGAGTAATGTTGGGGAGTGAAACCCTCTCCCAAGCAGTTTTAAGCATCCTCTCCCCTCCAATGAGTCCAAAAGGAGTTCAGGTCACAGAGCAGTGAGTGGGAGAGCAGGAAGAAGAGTGGGAGAGCAGGAAAAAGAGTGAGGGAGGCCAAGAGAGGCAGTGGCAGACTGCAGGAGCAGGAGCTCCGGGGCTGCTGCTGGGAGCCCAGGGAATGGCTGTTTGTACAAGGTGAGAAGGGTCTGGTTTGTAGCAACAGGAGCAGACTAATGGGAGAGGTAGGGCTAAAGGCCTGGATAAAGCAAAAAACCAAAACAAATATGTGGAAGGAAGAAAATGGACAAAGGGGATGTCAGTATGTACATATATTGTTTTCTCTGTGCTGTGCTATTCAAGTGAAGTTGATGCAGAGGTATTTCTTTCTAAGAACATAACCATGTCCATATTGTCTTGGATAAGGGTCTTGTTTAGCATGTTTTCAGCATCTTTATTCCAGCTAGAATCAGATGCTTGAGAAAAGGATGTGAGAAACAGTACATTACAGAAATGCTTTTCACAACCTCCTCCCCTACCAGTGGGTTAGAAATGTCCAAAGCCAGAACCTGTGGATTATAACCAGAGAGGGGCCAGTCTTCCATGCAATAGGACTTTTGTGGTTATTAAAAAAGAAAGTTAACAGGAAAAGTCACAGGCCAAGTGCAAAATCTGAATTTCTGGAATGATAAATTAAGGATAGGTACTTATGTCTTGTAAAAAACAGTCTCCCTCGCTTTGCAGCTTCACAGTGCCAAATCTGTGCACTTTTCAGCACTCTGTCAAAAAATCCTCTTCTGCTGTTTTTCAGACACTGTAAAACCAGTGACTTTGTCAGAACAATTTCCAACTAATAGTTATCAAAACAAGAGAGAAACCTAGCTGAACATGAACTTTTGTATCACTTTGAGAGTAGCCCATAGTCTACTCTCTTGCTGAGGACTTGCTGAGTTGTCACAGCAATAAAGTTATTCCTTTCAGTCTTTTTTGATTGTGCCCTTTGGATGTTTCCTAAATCAACTGTAACACATAGTTTTAAAAATCAGAGCATATTTTGTAGCTCACAAAACATCTGTGGATAACTTCGAAAACTCTCTTGGAAACAGCAACAGAAATGTAATTTCTCTTGGTATATTAGTAATGGCATATTAACAGACAGTAGTACTGACAGCAGATAAAGTCTTATATAAACCAAAAGTGTCTTAAAGGTTAGTGAAATTAATGTAGGTATACTGCTGAGATCAACATCAGTAAACAAATGTCAAATGTCACAGATGACAATGAAGCAAACTGTGTGGAATTACAGTATTCTTAAGTAAAATCCTCTTTTTCTTTTTTCTTTTCTCTCTCTCTCCTTTTTTTTTTTCTTTTTCGGTACTGATAGGTGACACCCCCACAACTAGGGAAAGGTATTAATTTCCGGACCCTGTAAAATAAAAGTAGTAGACTTTTTCCTTCCTGCAGTGACTGCCATTGCCATATTTACATAGAACTTGTGTGATGAGTTATTACCAGTGAAAGTCAAATATAAATATTGTTGACTGCAAGGAAGCTAGAGCAGTAGGAAAGGGGATACAGGAAGAGCTTATAATGGATAGGCTTTAGATTTTGCATGTTATTGTAGTGTTGCCTAAATTTAAGGTGGGATGTGTCTCAGCTTAAGTGCCTGAGAGGTAAGAAACGGGAGAAGTGAAAGATCCCACAGACAGACTTCACTCAGTCTCTGGTACATGACATGTTTAGCACATATGGTCCTTATCTTTTCTGCATATGATTTCCATCTGTATACAAGGTCTTAATCCAGACTGAAGATTGGATTGTTATGGGAATTGAGTTGCTATGAGAGTAAATGCTCCAAGAATTGTGAGGTTGTCAGCAGAAGTCTTGTTATCACATAGGTTTTTCAAAATTTTTGAGAGAACTGTTTTTCTTGGAAAGGTGGTATAAAACTTTTGCGTAACAATGAAAAAAGAA
The DNA here is from genome assembly GCA_013399835.1 of Leptocoma aspasia. Lineage (NCBI taxonomy): Eukaryota > Metazoa > Chordata > Aves > Passeriformes > Nectariniidae > Leptocoma > Leptocoma aspasia. The sequence continues at coordinate 141,155 of VXAX01001645.1, read as the reverse complement.
ACAGGGTAGTGTAAAATAGCGGAGATAGTAAATTATTTAACTGTGATGATTTACAGTCTAATTTTAAAAAGTAAAGGCACCTGATGTCACACAGATGCTCAGCTGGGAATACCATGTTCTTCCACATATATTTCATGAGCCCATTTTGTATAACATAGTCAAGTTACTCACAAAAAAAAAAGAAACTACACAAAAAAAAAAAAACCTTGCAGGACAAGCAGAATTTTCCCCTTCTCCCATTTTTAATTTTTACGTGAGAATAATGTGTCATTAAAGCAAACATTGCTTTAAGGGAATGCAACTTCTTATACCAAATGTTCTCATTTCATACTTAGAAGGAGGGAGATGCTGAGTTTAGAGCTAGTGGGAATATACAAACAGGCAAGAATATTCACCTTCAGTTCTTTCTCATGTACTCATTGACATGAAAACTTTCATTCCTTGTTTTCACCAGCTTTTTCCTGGTTTTTTGAGTACCAAGTTAAAAAATAATCAGAAATTAGTCTTTTAATCTCTCTGTTCTGCTGCAGTTCAGATTGCACAGGGATGCAGTGAGAGGAGGTGCAGCATATTATGGCCTGGCACAGGGATCCACATATGAGTGCAGGAGCACTTGAGAGCTGAGGTTGTATCTGGAAATAAACACTTTCAAAATATTTAACAAGTGGCTGGAGTAGAAGAGAAAGAGGAAAGTCAAACCAGCATCTCCTTAGGCAAGGAGGGCTTTCATTGGCAGAGATTATTTGGAAGGCCTGGATCCAGTAGGCAAGTTTCAGGTTGTGTATTTGTCAAGAGAACAGCAGATTTCTGACTTATGCCTAAGGATTTATGAAGCTGAGAATGGACACTCTCCTTGGTATATACTTGTTCAGCACTTTGCATGGTATGATAATTACTTGATGTCAAAATTTTCTAGGATAATTATTTGATGTCAAAATTTTATAATAACCATGTTAAAACGGAATTAGTGATTTGCTGAAGGATGCAGCTGTAAGCACCTCATTTAAAAATGGGGCAAATTGCTGCTGCTTATCTGGGCGCCAGTAAAGGATAGCTTTAAACCCAACTGAACTGGGAGAGATTTGGCCAGAATTTGGCCAGTGTATCACTTCTACATTTAAAATATAAAGCTTTCCCAGAAGAATATTCCACACCTTGCTGTTTTCTACCTGTGGCTGTTTCTCTCTGGCTTTTGGTATATTGGTTATTCTACTGGGCTAACATAGAGCATAAAAACTACACTACACCTGTGTAGGCTGTGCCGCCTTCCAGCAGTAAGATCACCTCTCACTTTTCAGCTTATTTGCTCATCTGCATTGTACTTCATGAAACCAGTACACTTCTATTTTTAATTACTTACTGCAGTAGCAAATTGTGAACATTGGCATTGGAGCTGTTTTATTATGACTTGTGTGGATGATGATGGTTTTTGCAGCTGAGCACCAATTGACAGATACGGTTTTCTACAATGCTGAGCTCTTAAGTGAGCATTTGTTGATGTGACAGGACATGTGTTAGGAGATGTCATCATCTCTTAAAAGTTTATGAGGTACATTCTTAGTCCCTGTGAACAGTGTGTATTCTTTGTTCCATTGCATTCCAGTTATTCTTGCTGGTTGAAGGATGATTAAACTGGACTTTTGTCTAGCTCCAGGCACATATATTTCATTCATTTCTCCCAGGCCAATCCAGAGGGCAATGATTCCCAGATAAATGCTGTGACTCAAAGTGTAACTGTTTAAAAAAGGAATAAAATTCCTTTGTGAGCTTAGAAGATGGAGAATGTGATTTCCAAGTGCAAAAATCAAAACGAATCCACATTTGATGATCATATTTTGCCATTTTTTACAACATTGCAAATGACAGAAGGTTGTCAGGGAAGGCTCATTAACCTTGTACACTTCTCTGGAAAGAACTCAGAAGCTTTTTGCTGCTCACTGTCTGCTTGTCTGGTCATTAAACAGAAAAACTTTGTCACCATTAACACCCATGATGACATTCCCAAATTCACTCATAAATATTCTCTTGTCCGCCTGTATTAATAGTGTATCTCTCATCACCTCCAGTTGTCCTCTCCATTCACTCCCTCCTTGTCTGAGACCTCTGAGTTGATTTTCCTACTGCCTTCTAGAGAGCGTGGAACAGAAACTCCCTATGGAGTACGTGAGTTTTCCTTCATCAGCCACCAGCTATGGTTATTAAGAAGAGATGTGTTCTCTTCCTCCATTGCCACCCACATTAATTTCTCCTGGGACGAGTGTCTCCTATGAGAGAGTGAGGGCTGAACTTAAATCTGAGATTCCTACATAATACAGAGAAATCTCTTTAAGCTGAAATATTGGTCCTTAACCTGAACATTTCCACTTTTTCCTGAGGTCAGTTTTATTTTAAGTCTGTTCAGGACAGCTACCCATTGAAAATCATTTTTTAAAATTTTGCTTGTTTTCTTGCTTATTTTTAAGGCTTCATGCATGCAAATTCCTGTCACAATGAATCTACCTGACAGTCTGTTTATCTCTTTGTTTTCCAAGGTTTTAATAAAGTCCCTTTGGTGTTTGCAGGTTTTTTTCCCAATAAATTAAATTATTTTGAACATGTGCTGAAACCTGGCATTCCAAGAGAGTATTAAATACATTTCTTCCACTAATGGACACTTTTGAGCTTTTGGGGCTTTATTCCAGTTACTCTCTTCTTGATCAAAACATTTAAGTATTGGTCCTCCTAGGATATTTTTATTTAGTCTCCCAGGAGGCATTCCAATGGATGGACCAGTCGGGTACAGAAGTCCACAGACAGACAGTCTGGCTCCAGTTTAGTGCCTTGATCCTAACATAACTAAAGTAATTTGTATTTAGGTGTACGGAAGTGTTGTAGCTGGTCTTGATTCTTCTGCACACTAATGATATCTGGCTAACATCATACCTCTGCAGGCCAAAGAGCTGTTCTTTGTTCTGTGAATTCTCTGGGGAAAATTTCCAGATTTTTTTTAATCATTTTTTCCTCTATTGTGTGTGCTTGTGCAAAGTAGCACAAAATACAATTTTGCTAGAAGTTCAGTCTGCCTCTTACTAAGTTTTTCAATTTGCTGTGCTAAGATCTGTATCAACGCCAAGTTTCTTGCTTTCTTTTCAACACTCAGTCCTTTGTGCCACTTGAATCAGTCTGTAACTTCTGCTTCAGGGTGAAAGACAGTAAAATGGTGATTGTCATGTTCCTCCATATTGTGGAAACACTATAAAACCACAAGACCCTTACAAATCTGATTCTTGTCTATTTCTTTTCTGTGAAGGAAAGAACTTAACATGGCAAGAGCTGGATGTAACATGATATTTAATTCTTGTTAAATAGTTGCAATGTAAAGTTTTGGCCAATTTATTAAGGGAAGAATTGTTCATGTCTTGAGAATTCAATTCCAGCAATTCTCCTAGCAGAAGTTGCTACAGGGAGATCCCATAATGATTTTATGCTAAGCTGAAATGAATTCCCTTTTCTTTGTTTTTTTTTTATTTTACATACTGTACCTAGCAATATCCTTCTCATGCCTTTGTCAAAACAGGAATGTAGGAAATAGAATTTTAATAGCAATAGTCATGCATAACTGGTTACAAAACTACTATTAATAAGAAAATCATAAGGGCTTTGTCACATTTACATCTTTCAACTACAGTAGGCAAGACAGGAAATTGTCATACGTGGTTGGTAGTTCCTGTAAAAACAAATCAAATTATAATGGAAAAAGTTATAGGAAATTTCTGCATTCAAGGCTGGTTCTACCCAGGAAGGGGTAAAAAAGAGGCTGAGAATTAAAAGTCTGAGATTCCAGTTTTAGAAGCACTCAAGTGAATAACTTATTTAAATAATAATGAATTACCACCTGTGCATAAAATTATTCACATACCTTAGTGTTCATAGGATGGAGGTAAAAAAGCATATTGCAAATACTCTGTTATATTGTATTTAGGGAGAAAAGATTTATAGTTTACAATGTATAGAAAGAATTACAAATGAAAGAGACAAACGCGTGTTTATATGTGATGACATTTTGATAAAAGTGCTACAGCTCGATGAGGAATCTTGTGAGTCCAGGGTACTTTGGTGATTTGTGTTCTCAGTGCCTAACATGAGTTTTGCTAATCTGTTAATGGTGTTCCTTGATCATCCTCATGGAAATCTGACCTTTGCACTTGGTGCTGCCTTCAGCCATGTGACTTTGAAATCCAGTGGACATTACTACAGAAGACAGAATGGATGAGATTCTGTTCTTGGGCACTGCGTTTGTTTTTCCTCCTGAAAGGTAGTCTAGACCAGTTCAAGGGTCAACATAAAAATATTTCCTTTCACTGCCAGGGAATTGGGTCTAACTTTGGATCATTACACTTCTTGAGCACTATTCTCTCCTTCAAGTATGACTTTTTCATGAGCAAGAGTCAAAGTATGTCAGTGTTTCAGACTTTACCATTAGTCATTAAGTGCTTGAATGCAGAAGCCATCTTTTATTCCATCATTGCAAAGCCCTGGAGTAGTGAGTGTGTGATCCTGGTTGGGAAGCATTTCATCCTAATGCTAACAAATGATCATTTGAGGTTTTGTGAGATTTTGTTGCTACATGCTGATAACATTTAAACTTTAAATCTCAATGTATTTAAGAAGGGATTTCTGAAAACTTGCTAGTGTCAGTCAGAGTTTAAATGATGAAATATATATTTTTTTCATATTTTGATGAGAAGATGATCACATGTGTTTTAAAAGTCCACTACAGTATGTTAAGCATAAAAAAGTTAATGGAACCCCACGAGCTCAGGCAGATGATGAAGGCAATAATCAAACTAATTACTAGGTGTCAGCAAAGCATCAGGGACCCTTACTCTAAACCAAATGTAAGGGAACACAAATCTGCTTTACCTCTCTCCTAGCAAACCCAGAAAATTTGAATTCATTACCTTGCCTTAGCTGTACACATAATGCTCTCAGACAGTGTTATTGCAGATTGGTAGATTTGTGGTGTCTTGCTGAGGCAGAGAAATTTGATAGTGTGAAAGACAACCTACAAACAAAAGCAACATTTTGAATTACTCTTGTCCAGGGACAGGATTCCTGTGTTTCCTCAGCAAGGAGGGGATGAGATGTAGCAAACAGCAAAGTTATATATGCTTTCCACAGGACTGTATGTTCCTACATACATCTTTTGTGAAAAGTTCCATCCCTATTTCCAGTCTTCTTTATATTTTTTTATGTTTATATTTATGTATATGTTTATGGCCACCAGGTTTTTTCCTGTCAGTTCAGCCAGGTTGCAAATTGCTTAGCTGTAAAAAATTTGATTTTTCAACATCCACAGCTCTCTGAATTTTCTCACAAACACAGGTACAGCAGTGTCTTCTTACAGCATTGTATTAAAATAGCTTAATACTGAAAGGATTTCAAGGAAATCTCTTACGGTGTTAATTTTTCAAAACACTTTATATACATCAATTTTTAAAGTAATTCTAATATAACTTAGAGGTATGTCATTAGCTAACCTTGGCTTTTTGTTTTTTAAGGATCCACCCATGGCAGTGACCCTTGGACTGCGAATGGAAGAAATGATTTTTAATCTTGCTGACACACATTTATTTTTTAATGATTTAGAGGTAAGAGTCAAAGGAATGCTAGCACTGGTATTCCTGATTTCTAACTTAGTGGCTTTGTTGTGCATTAGTGTTTATTGTGTGTAACATTTCTGCCTGTGTAGTTTTTGGGTTTGTCATACTCTCATCAGAGAGAGGTTAGCCAGGTGGCACTGACTGCTGGTGGCACCAGAGTCCTTCCGTGAAACTCTCTGAGAGAGAGAGAATCTGCAAACCACCCATTCCTTTGTTTATGCTATAGCCATCTTTTTTGTTCTCCATGTATGTAAAGCTGTCTGCTGCCGTGTCCAGGATGGTAACATACATGCCTCACATTCCTCTCTTGAAGTTCTCCATATTCTTTTGCTTTCAGTGGGTGCCCCCATCTGACCGGAAGAGACTGTTCTTCTCTTGACTTACCTGAGCAGCCTTTTAGCTACAGACCCCTGTTACTTGTTCAAGTGTAGAATATTCTTCATTTACCTCAAAGAATGCAGCATCAGAGAGCTGGGACAATGGTAGATGTTCTGATCAGTGATTTCTCTTCCTAAGGGACCCAGGCAATCGATGTACTGTCACAAAATACCCAGGGAATATAATTTGGCAATTGGTCAGAAAAGGGAGAGACCTCTTCCCAGGAAGTGCCCTCTGTGGGCAGCTTATCTGTCAGAAGCACATGGATGGACTCTCACAGGGACAGTGGTCTGGGAAGCAGGCTTGTCAGCTGGGCTTCACAGGCTTTTTATTTCACTCTTGGAGTCCAGATCTATTAACATGGACAGTAACAGCCTACAACCATGTGTGTCAAGACATGGGGTGAAAAACAGTTTTCAAATTAACCTAGGGGCTTTTCAGACCTTCTGCTGGTCTAAAACAGTTGTTTTTAAACTGTTGAAATTGTAAACAGAGTAGATCCCAGACTTCCCTCCGTGGACAGATACTTACCATGAATGGGAGCTGGAGGACTTTGAGGTTTTGTTTAGAATCTCAGAGAAAGGTCTCTGGTGAGTGAATAGACAAAATAAAGGTAAGTGAATTTTTTCCATGCACTGGGATGTTGATTTTGTCTTTTGTTCCTTCATCAAGTAGGCAGTAAGAAAAGCAGAAGGTACCAGTCTGCAGTTGTCTCCATCATCCCTTGCAGACCTCATTTATTCTTAGCTCTTTTTAAGTCAAGAAACTGGAATCTACTTCACTGCACACCTGAACTGCACTTCCTCCTTGCAGCAGCAGAACCCTAAGAAAGTAAAACCCTGAACATACCTTTCTCAGTGTGTGCTTTATTGCAGTCCTAGTCAGACATCTCTTGACAATGCAAGTACATTCAGTGAATGTCTCCTTCTGGTGCCCTGTACCAGGAAGTGATTCCCAATGAATTTTTCAAAGCATTTCTTAAATTTCTTTTTAGCAGACCTTTGCCCCTGCATGTTCAGAGTTTATGTGGCATGAACGAAATTTAAGCCCTTCTGTAGGATTTGTTCTTCAATGTTATGCTGAGTTCAGGTGGAAGAGTTCAGCAAAATGAAGCTTTGCCCTCTTTCCGTACCTCTTTATTCTTGCTTATGGCCATTGAAACTTCATTCCTTTCTCTCATTATTTATTTTGCCTGTAGATTACAAGTTCAGCTGTCATAGGTGGATCATTATATTTTGGCTAATCTTCATAGGATCATAGGATGGTTTTAATACTCCTGTCCAAAAACTCATATGCCAGTTCATTCCAGAGCTTGAACAGTTCCCAGTTTTAGATAAATAAAAAAAATACTACTTGGGAACTGTCTTAGAGAGTCTCGTAAATCAATCAGTTTGATTTTATTAAAAGCAATTTATATATATATATATATTTAATAATCATTATTTCTATAATAAATGTAGCATTTTATGGCCCAGAATTCATCTTGGTCTCAAAACCAACTCTCTTACAAAATTACCAAATTTCCAAGGTTCATGTGCTGAAATGAGATGTATGCATACATTTTGGTATGTGTGAGAAGACCAGCAATTTTCTATCTTCTTAGCAAATAGGATAAAGTGCCCAAGTATGTAGAGGTATCCTTTAATATGCCGATGAATAAACCTGTCCGTTTAAATCAGTTTGCAGAGCACATGGCCATTACTGAATATTTACAGTTCATCTGCATGATGAATGTATAATGAATTCTGAGAATTTCCGGAGTCCGACTTGGGGTCTCTCGCTCATCTCCCCTCCCCATCTCTCTTTCTCTGTCTTCCTCTCTCTGTCCTCCCCCAGGGGAGCAGAAATGAGTGCTGAGCTGCTGATGATCATGGCCATCAAGACACGAGACCTTCAGCTCTCACTGGAGGAAGTGAGATTTACCTTTATTCACTTGGCAGATAGATTGCTTATCCATTCATCATGTCACTTCTTCAGTGGTGAGCCCTCAGGTCCCACACCTTCTGTCTTGCTTTCATCTCCAGCCCACAGTAAACCTCGTGTCTCTGGACATGACAACTGTAAAGTACTACTGGAGCTGTGTACCTGTAATATGTACTCTGGTCACTAAATCCTCTAAACTTCCTTTTTCCCCCTGTCTTTCTTGGTTACAAACACCTCATAGCAGGTTCTAGGACTAATAACCAAGTTATTGAAGTTATCACACACAAAAATAAAGTTTTCCTTCCTCTATGCAAATCTGTCTCACTGCAATGCTGATGCAGAAATTCCGATCTGCTGAGACATTCCCTGCTGACCCAGTAACCCATGCTCTAATCAGCCAAGCTGCACTTTTAGTTCAGGCTAGGCTGTTCTCCAGCTACTGCATTCTCGGGGTATAAATTTTAGTTAGCTCGAGAAGTATCACTTGGGAGGGCAGTTGGTGTTTTGCCATGAAAACAGGAGTCTGGTGCTCCAGAAAGTTCATGTGCCTAAGCAACGCTTAGAGATGGGACTCAGATTTATAATAATAGCCAAACTAAGGCATTCTCTTTTCAACCAGGTAAGGAATAAAATTGGGGTTTTCTTCATATCTCAGTACCAATTTTAAGACAGCATTTAGAAATGTTGGTAAGGCCCATTATGCACACCAGAAAAACAGTTTCTGCAAATTGCAGGTAGTAATTCAGACATGAATCTTCCAACTCCATTATTCCACTCCACTCTCAGGTCAATGAAGAAAAAAAGAAGAGTATTCATTTCAAGCAAACTGAATTATATTTCCATTTTTATCATTATCGTACCATATTTTAAAGGAGATTTTGTCCTTTTTTTTTCTCATTAGAAATAGAAATGAGAAATTAAAAATAGGATTTGGGTAAGTCTCAGAATTTGGGAGGCAGGTAAAACTATTTTTAACAGACACTGAAGCATATATATTAAAAGGTGTTTTCTGTATAGCCTAAGAAAGCTTAATGCTGAATATCCCCTCTTTAATAACAGTTTTCTGTTCAGCATGGTAAGTCAGTGTTTTTACTGCATAATGAAATTACTGTCCAGTCCAGGATGATAAGTTTTATGGATGATGTTTTGATTCTTTACTCTCAAATTTGCAGGCTCTAAAAATTGCTGCAAATAATTGACTGCACTCAGATATAATTTAAATTAGTATTGCTTCAAGCAAAAGCTAGTTATTGTACTTAGATTCCTTTCCTATATTTTCTCTAATAGTAAATGTGTTTTTATGTTCTTAGTTTTGACATTGCACTGACAGCCACTGTGACTTGAGCTTAACCAGTACCGTACCTGATGTGAAAAGTATTTTACCTTAATATTTAAATTGACATAGAGCTTGCTTTCTTTCCTTCTTTCCCATAACAGTTTGGTATAATTTAAAAGCAAACTCAGATTTAGTGTTGTGCCACAGTTTCCTGTGTCTTTTGAGAAAAGTAGAGAGCTATCTCAAATCTGCTCAAACTGCCTGCTTTTTCTTTTTTTTTTTTTTATGGCAAGATTTTTCCACAACATGTAAGTGAATTTGTAAAAGGTAAACATTTTAGTTGAAGTAGATAAGTAAACAAGAAAACAAAGTAAAAGAAAACAATGAGTGATGGGCACATGAGCTTGTTTGTTGGTTAGAAAATGTGTATTGCCAGCATGTAGAGAGGAGATGACCCATAGATCCGGAGGAGAAGAGGAAGGGGGAAAAGCAGGAAGTTGGAGAATGCTGTTGGGTTTGATCTCCTATATAACATATATGTTAACTCCTATATTCACAACCTTCTTGCGAGGACAAGGGGGTGAGTAATCAGAAAACTGCAAGGTGCCCTCATCCTGTTTCTGTCGGGAGTCAACCACAGAACCACAATGAACCAACTGTGAGACAAAAAATTTGAACAGCTGAGCCTTTGCCGCCCACTCATATTTAACTTAATAATGAAATTATCAGGAGAACTGTTACCTAGAATTTTCAAGGCTGGAACAATGTAGCTGAAAGGCTTAAGAAAACCCAAACAGCAGCAGACACTCCTTATCCATCAAGGCTTTTGTGTCCCCTCCATCTAATTAGTACATCTTCATATCCACAGGAATGATTTTTAAACTTAACACTTCCACCAGTTCCAGGGAAATCTGTGAAGGTGATTAAGAAGCCAGATATTGCCCAGATATTGCAAAATACAGAATATTTCCCAGTAGGGTTTTTTGTCTAATTTTTGAGTTCCTGTCCTATACTGGGTGAAGCTTAGTTGCATTTTTTTCTGGAGACTAAATGATGAATACAGATAAAGAAATTAATCTTTTATTTCAGCTGCCACATTCCCTTTACTTTCTCTCTTTATCTGCTATTTGCATCCAAAAGTAGCTTCTTTAAAATATTCTACAGCTCAAGATAATCTCCTCAGACAGAACTAAAAAAATTTATTCTTCCAGTGAGGGGAAGAATGCTTCATTCTTGTTCCTTGAACACAGCTCTATTATCCTATCTTAATGGATTAAGCCACATGAGCAGAGCTTGGCAACTCTCTTTTAGCTTTGACCCAATATTTTAAATTATGATTGCTTGAATGATGCAATGAAATTATGTATTTGAAAATTAAATTATAAGTATTTGTTTTATACATAATTGCCTTTTCTTTTAGCAGTTTAGTTCATGCAAGTAAAGTCTCTTAAGTTTTTTTTCATTGCAAAACAAACAAAGTAGAAAGATTAAGTGATAATTCCCTAAATTCACACTCTAGGAACTTGTGGCTTACATATTTGGAAATCATTCTTCTGTTCAGATTTATCCTTTATCTGTACAATGTACCACTGTTATGAGGCAAAGACTGGAAACTTAGGAGGACATACCCCTGCATGTCACAGAGAGCCTGAATTAAGTGCTGACTTAAATGGACACAGAATTTCAGGTGTGTCTTTGGGTTAAGATGTTAGTTCAAGCAACTATAGAAAAAATTATATAATGCATGATGGCTTGGCTTATATATTTACTTTTGTTTTCACCACAATTTCTTATCTTTGTGCTGTAACCACTGTGGAGAAAAGGATATTTGATAACTGTCCAATTGTAAAACCATCCCCATCGGAGGGGAATTCATTTTTCCAATGTACCTCAGTTCCCTTGAGTTGCTTCCATCCCTTCCAAAGCCAGGAAATAATCAAGTTCTGTAGAATTGCTGATTATATGTGATTTAGTGCCAAAGGCACTAACATAAATTAATAGAAGAACCTGATAAGTGTCCAAACCACTTAACATAAGTTTTACGCCTGTTGAGGTTCACCACCAATTGCTTTTAGGGAGTGGGAAAATAAGGTTTATGTGATTTTCAAGTATTGGTATATTATCCCTCGTATAGACACTGTAAATAAGACTTGCAATTTTTGGTGGCTTTACAGTTAAAATAATTTTACTCCTCAAAATCACACCAAAATTGCATATTGCTTTTCTAAAGGTCTCTTTTAACTAGTGGTTTAGACTGTATAGGAGTTGAAGGCTGTACCGTTTTAAAGATGTGGATGGCAGTAGGAAACTGTGGGTGTGCACAGGCTGCCATCTTCTGGTGCAGCTGGTGGCCTGCACCGGTCATTTCTTCATCTGTACAAAGCCCGTGGTACAGGAGCACAGTCATTCGGGTTGGAAAACACCACTAATATCACCCAGTCCAAACATCAGCCCAGCCCACCGTGCTCACCACTAAACCTGGGGATGCTCCCCAAGTGCCACATCCACACGCCTTTTGGACGCTTCCAGGAATGGTGATTGCACTCTCTTATAAGATAAATTTGTCATTTGGGTTTGCTTTCTTTTCCTTCTAACAGGAATGCGATCAAGTTCATATAGATGATGTTTCTTCTGATGATAATGGACAAGACCTAAGGTAAGATTCAGAATTTTTTCTTTTTTTTTTTTCTTTGAAGATGAAATAATTTGAGCATTTACAGGAATACATTGTATTTATTTTTACTGTATTTTGGGTGTTTGCAGTACCTACAGTTTTGCAACTGATGGCTTCCATGCAGCTGCAAGTAGTGCAAACCTTTGTCTGCCAACAGGTGTAAGAGGAGGGGTTGACTGGATGAGGAAGCTGGCTTTCCGTTACAGAAGAGTAAAAGAGTTGTATAATACTTACAAGAACAACATAGGAGGTGAGTTCAATTGTCAAAAACAACTTTGAATGCTGATCAGTCTAAGCTGCATGGTGATGAGCTGCCAGCCAGAGAAGGAGCCTGGGAAACCACAGAGGGAATGGAGAGTGATTTGACTGAACCATGGGCTGTTGAAAGCTACTGACTGAAAAGGCAAAGCCACGTGCTGTTGTGCAGGGGAAATGCAGTTGGGAAAACAAAGCAAGCTTCCATTTAGCTTCCACAGAGCCCATTTTCCTCCTCCAGAGACAGCTAGGCTTACCTTACTGATTTGTTGAACCACTTAGCCTACCTCAGATTTGCTGTTGTTCTAGGAAAGATATTTTATAGTTCCACAGCACAAATTGGTTGTGGATGGCCATTTCCATCCTACATTTTCATGATCTGGTTGGTAAGAACACTGTCACCTAAACTTTCTGCTGGGTACCTGCTAGTCTGTTTTCACCAGTGGATGCAAGAAAATTCTATCACTGCCATGCCAATACCCCCTTTTGTTGACTCCGTAGCTTACACAGTTTTGTCTCCAATAAGTCCAAGTCTCATTTGGATCAAGAGCGTTGCTGTTACTGTTTTAATTCATGGACTCGCTTATGTCTGCACCAGCAGACTGTAGGCAATCAAGCAGCAGAGCCAAAAGAATCTGTTCTGGAGAGTCCTGTGTACCTTGCAGAGACAGACAGCCTTTCCCTCCTTCTTCTGAGGAGGGAAATGTGTCAGCTGACCCCCTCAACAATAGACTGTGAGGACAGGGGATACTTAGAAGTCTTCAATAATTGCTACAGTCATGTATTTTCACTCTTAGTCATTCAGTCTTTCCTTACCACAGGATGAGGCAATAGGACCAAAGGGTGGTAGTAGAGGGCTAGCTTTCACTTGCCCTACTTTGCCCTGCACTTGTCTTGTGAATAGAGTTGTTATATATTAATAACTCTTGAAACAGTGTTAACCAAAATTTACTGGGTTTTCTTATATCTCCTGATGCATCTAAGATTCTAAAGCTGCTGCATTTCATAAAACCTTTAACACTGATAAGAGAACAAGTCCAAGAGCGCACCACACGGAAACACACTGAGAGGAACAAAACATTGCACAGTGCAGATATGTGGTGCACTGGATTAAGGTTTTTATTGTCTCCCACATATCCTGCATCTGAAATATAAGCCATCCCTAATGGGCAAGTTTATTCATTTGTCCTCCACATCTTAGCCTTTTTAATAATCTCCTTAGCTTATCTGCATCTATTTGTTTCAAAAGAGCTACTAGAAATTATCAGAAGGCAAGATTAATCCATATATTTTTTGGTTATTTCACTTCTGATTTTTGAAGGCAGACATCATCACTTGTTGGGAACATAGGGTGTGAAAGAGAAGAGGGATACTAAAGGTCAGGAAGCCTATTTCCCTGCTCTTCCATGACCAAATCTACATTTAAAATACCTTGGTTCCAACAAATTCATGTCTCAACATTCAATAGTCTGGGTATTTTTAAATGTCTGACAATTTGTACCCAAAAAGAGATTTTGAGGACTAACTTTTAAGGACTAACTGGGATATGAGAACATAAGATGTGCAGCCATTTCAGGCTGTAAATGCTGTAAAAGGAACCAACTACAACAGGACATGAAGAGCAAGCCATCAGCAAACAAATACATTTCCGTATGTGTAACCTGAGGTTCATACTATATGCAGAGTCACAAGCAGGGCAGTTTTAAACTGTTTATTCTAAAGTATCTTCTTTGGGACCATCTTCAGCTATGATCCCAATGACATGGATCTCCTTGTCACTGCCTCTGATAATTTGAGAATAACGTATGTGGGAGGAGCTGATTTAAAAAATATGTGTTTCTGAAAGGAATACTTTGAAATGCAGTTTGATACACAAAGAAATGCAACTAATTATTATTATTATCTGAAATACTATCTGGCATTCCTTGATATAGTGAAGTACAAATAAAACCCAAGATTTCCTGATCATTGAAGACAATAGATTTTCTCTTTGATATTTTTTTCAAGTTGTAGTAGAATTTAAAATAGAAACAATGACCATAAACCCTATTTGATACAGAATTTAATCATATTTTTCTCACCTTTCTTACATAAAAGGACTCCTGGGTCCCGCTAAAAGAGATGCATGGTTGCAATTAAGAGCAGAGATTGAAGCTCTGACAGACTCCTGGTTAACAAATGCACTTAAATCATTATCAATTATCAGCACAAGGTATGTATCTGAGTCTGCTGTAAAAAAAGTTTCTAGACATGTAATGGATATTTTTTTACATTTTAGATTACAATAAATTAGTGCCTTTAAAGAACAGAACAGGTCTACTATGATATATTCCTTTTGAATAGGAGACAGGAAAAGTGGAAAATCATTTCATTTATCCTGATTCCAGCATTTACTAAAGATAGTATGAAATGTCTTCTCAAATGTGTGTACATTGAAAGCATATTGTAGAATTCTGAGACAGCTTTTAATTTATTACCTTGTGGACAGCATTCTCTGAACTCCACAGCTCTCTGTTCTGTACTTCAATGTTTGTGCCTATTCATAGTGCTACCTAAATACTGTATAGATCATGAGGGCATTTTTCTTCTGTCCTTCCAAGCAAACCAGTATATCTTAGTATAAATCCTAAGTTTTCAGAAGAGCAAAAATCTCTTTTAACTGAGTTAAAAGTCTGAGTTCCCAATATTGAGACATAAAATGTATTGTTCCTCTGAAACAATAAAACTGTGAAGCCTGTTGCTACTTAGTACATGTAATATGTATCTTACCAGAAATCCTAAAAAATCCTAGTTTTACACCACAAAAAAGCACAACAGTAAGTCATCTTGCTTTCTGAACATGTCTGGGAAAAGACTCAGCATCAAGTGGAAAGAACAAACTTGGAAAGACACAAAACCCTTAATTTCAACATAACAACTTTTGCAATATGCTTCTCTCTTAATTGTTTATTTAACAATGTGTGAAGCACTTCAGGAGAAAAAAAGTAACAAGTTTGTGTAAGCTGTTGTGTTTAGCTCTGCATTTCTTTCTGAATTGTTAGTCTTCAAAGAGACTTTTGGTAATGAAGGCCAGTTGAGCATTGGTGGATGAGTCTGGAAAACTGTTATCCTTCACTCAGGATTGTTAAATAATAGTCTTTTGTCATGTCTTCAAAGAACTGTACAACTGTAAACCTTCAGAAGCTATCTGTGAGTCAGGTAAACATTACTGATATGTTACTAATGTTTAATTGAGATACATAAAGGTGAAAATAGCAGCCTAGGGTCTTGCTTGGAATTTGTGGACATGCCAGAAGGAAAACTCACAAGTATTTATTTTCAACTCCATGTCCACATCATGGTCATGCTCATGTTCCAGCCTGTGAGTGCCTAAAGGAGCTCAGCTCTGAGTTCTCTGGCTTGCACAATTTCTCCATTCAAGTTTTCATCCTTACCATTCAATGCTAGCTTATTAACATGATCATTCTTATCTGTCCCTCTCTTCAGAGATACTCTTATTCTTTAAACTTGGAGAAAGTGATGCCATTGTGGAGAAATGTGTAGATAAAAGAGTAGATAAATGATAGATAAAGGAGTAGCAAATCATGTTTTTGCATTCTCTTAGCTTTTTTATTTTGCTGGTAGCTACTGACAATTAATTGCCAGCATGAAAATTACGCTTTCAAAGCATTCAAATACCGTGTTTTGGAGGTTGTTGGTTGTCTTAAATATCTGTAATTTACGAGACCCATCTTCAAAAACCTGTTTTTTTCCCTAAAAATCAGGCCTACGTATTTTTAAAGGATTTCACCAGGGGTTTTATGTACATTTTCTGTAAGTGGTGGTGCTGAGCAGCTGTACTGTGTGAATGAAACTAAATGTTGAGGGATCCTTAATATGCTCTCCACAGCTGGTTCACCTCATTAACATTTGGGTACTGTTTTAAAACTATTTAAACTTAAAATATTTCTTTCATTTTAGGAGTAATTGTGTAAACGTGTTGGTAACAACAACCCAGCTTATCCCAGCACTTGCAAAAGTTTTACTATACAGCTTAGGAGGAGCTTTTCCTATTGAAAATATATACAGTGCAACCAAAATAGGTAAGGAAATTTTTCTTTCATCCATTCTGACTACACTGCATTACCTTTTTTTTTTTTCCCCAGTAATGGATGTATTCCAAAACACTTCGCTGACACTTAGCAGTTTTAGTTATAAGATTTAGGCATTGCACATGTTCAGATGTGTTTATGTCAAAGAATTCTAAATTCACCTTACTTTTAATGATGCCTAAAGGAATAGAGATGCTGATTAAAAGCCTCAGAAACTCCTCAGTATGGTACAGAAAACAAAACACTTGCAGAAAAGAATGAAGAACAGTTTTTTATGAATTCAAATCTGAGCAGAAATTCTGTTAAAGTAGCCTCTGCTCTGAGCTTCAGCTCTATGCAAGCCAGGCCACAGCTTCACAAACCTTGTCCTGAGGCATAGTATGTCAGTGATGGGAATGACAGCTGTTACTAACAGAACCTGTGCTGCTGGATAACAAAAGGACACTTCCCCATTCTGTTCACAGCTGTGTGCCTTTTGTGCATTATGGTTTGGAAATGTATGGTTTCTGGGAATTGCATCCAAAACTGTAAACCAAGAGAAGCAGCCATTCCTGTGAAATGTGATGCAGCATGAGTGATATTTTGCAGATTTTACCAATCATCAATTCAGGAATGCTTCATTTTTATACCTACCTTTATAGGTAGGTATAGAAATTGTAGGTTTCTATACCTACAGCCTTTATAGCATGGAATGTGTCACTTCTTTGACAAAAGCATTGCAATATGTTTAATAAATTATTTTCACAAGAGAAAAAGCAGTGCATATTCTAGCAGCGTCAGGCAAAACTATTACCTCAGTCATCATTCAGTTAAGTTTTTTCATTACTACATCACTCGTTGCAGATACATTAGAATTAAAATTTCTACTTTCCTTGCAAGAATATTATCACAATCATAAGGAAATATTCAAATTCAGTTATTCATTCACTAACCTATTCATTTTTGCAGTGCTGCTAATTCCTTTATCTTAGTGGCTTTCCTGCAATGATTAAGAGATCTAGTTTTACCTGAAACATCTAAGTGTCACTAAGGGAATCCATTGCTTCTTACCAGATTTGGCTCTAAATCTCAAAGCAGGGAAGTTTTCAAGAGTAGTAGTAGCAATGCCTTACCACTGAAAAAATCCTCTGTTAAGGCTTCACCATAACTCACTTGATAGCTTGAATAAATAGTGCATTGTTTTTCAGGCAAAGAGAGCTGTTTTGAGCGTATAGTGTCCAGATTTGGCACTAACATAACTTATGTTGTGATTGGAGATGGCCGAGATGAGGAACATGCAGCTAATCAGGTAACTTCACTCTGAACTCTTATCTCATTTATCTTCCAGGGAAAGAAAGTTGCTTTGAACGAATAATGCAAAGGTTTGGCAGAAAAGTAGTATATGTTGTAATTGGGGATGGTGTAGAAGAAGAGCAGGCAGCAAAAAAGGTAACCTGTCTTCTGAAATGTTGGTGTGATACATAGCTACTAATGCAAGCCTTTCTGTTTGCATTTCTGTCAGTGTTGCACAAAATGACAAATAATTTCAGTCCACAGATGCAAGCCAACAAGAGCATGATGAGATCAACACTTAGAGTAAAATGAACCATTTGGATTCTAGCATTTGCTTCACTTCACTTTGGGGAAAAAAAAAAGAAAAAAAAAAAAAACCAAAACCAAAAAGTTATTTTTAAAACAGATGGAAAAATAATGCAGCAAAAATGTCTGACAAACTTCAAGCAAATTAAAGATAAACAGAAGAGATAGAAAGGGTTATGATTTGATGGTTGGGTGGTGTTTTTCTTAAAAAGCTGAAATTGAGAATGTTTCAAGAGAAATGTTACAGAGAATGTGGAAAATTTCTAAAGGACTGTGCAATTTTTTTTGCTAAGATAGATGAAGATCCATAGTTTACTAGAGCAAATATGATAAAAATGTAATTTGCTTCAAGAAAGACATATCTGCTAAAGGAAAAAGAACACAACATAGAGATTGCGCACCAAATCTGTGTTTCCAAAAAAGAACTGTTTCCTTGCTTCCTCATTATGATAATTCAAGTCTAATTTCAGCAGAAAAGCTTTTAATGTCCAGAAACAGATCAAATTAATAATTTGTGCCATGTTTGCCAGTATAACCCCTGGAAGTGTGCAGAAATTTAATTTTTTGCCTCACAATATCTGTACAGGACCAGTTATGTAAATCTTGTTGTGCTAGGAGTAGCAAAATCAAGCACTCTCTTAGCATTGTAGTTAGAGTGGAAACAAAATGGAAATAACCAAAATGCTCATTCCAAATGGTTCCTTAATATAGGTACAGTACTGGTGATGGGTCCTTTATAATTTTTGCTCAACAGTGGTGGTTGGATTGTGGGCTTTCTGGTTGGGCATGCTTTTTCCTTAACATTGGCTATATTGCATGAATAGATGTAGAATTCGGAGAGATGGATGAATATAGCACATTTCAAATACATCTAAACACAACATGGAAGTATGTGAGTTTTTTTCTGTTCTAATGAATTATTGAAGGAGAATAGTACATATACCTGCATCTCTCATAGACACTGATGCTTTCTGCAACACAAATTATCTTTTCTTAAACTGGAAATGTGTTATTTTCTTATCCAAAAAGATTTCTTTTTCTGCCTGGATGGAGAAAAAATGTAATTCAGCTCTGTTTTGAAGTGTTGAGTGAGAAGCATCTTTTCATGGGAGTCTTATAGTCCTTTAAATGCTGATTCAGTATTTTACAGTGAAAGAAGTGGAGCATCAAATGATTTCCTATTAATGCTCCTTTGTACGGGCTTGCATGCTAACAATAAACAAGTAGCTCTTACTAAGTAACAGGCATTTTCCAAAGAACCTATTAATAAAGACTATCATCTAATTATTTTAACTTCAGTTGAGCTACTAAGCTCACATCTATTTTGGTCTGATTTTTGTCAGTACTTGAATAGCAAAACTCAGTCCAGAAACACAGTGGTGTAAAATAGGTGCTGGTAATCTCTGACTATCCTCGTGTGCTGTATGCTGCCCCGTGTCACAGTGTTCATGTTTCCTGACCTTTTCCCTCCTCTAACAAACACAGCACAACATGCCTTTCTGGAGGATATCCAGTCATTCGGACCTCTTGGCTCTCCATCAAGCACTGGAACTAGAGTATTTGTAACTGTGTTATAAAGCTGATGATCCTTTATATATATATATATATACACACACACACACATATATATATATATATATATTTCAAGTACACTGAATTTTTATGTGTGATTTAATGCCTCTGGCTTTACACATATGAATTGTCTTAAGAAGGGAAGAAATATTTGGAATTAAAAATTCCGAATTGAAGAATTCAGATTGCTGAATGAAGTTAAAACATTAGTGCTACGTAAGAAAGTTCTATGGTCTTATATATGCAACGTTTTTAAATGAATTGAAACTGTGGAGGTTGCTGGTACACACCAAGTGAGCCCTGACAGGAGTGAACAAAGGACTCGAACTGGCAAAGCATCAAAACACATTTTCCAGCCAACAAGGTGGTGTTCAACAACATTCCTCAAAATGGGATATATTCTCAGCACTGAGGTTTGAACCAGACTTTAGCCTACCTAACCCAAAAAATCTGAATTGGAATGCACTCAGACTGTATAATGACAATCCTGTCTAGACCTGTAATTTGTGTAAATTATTGATGAAAATAATTTACTGTGACTTTATTAGCAGCTGATTTTGGAAGTGGATGCAATTTTTCTTTCTTTTTTTTTGGGGGGGGGAGGGGGCAGGGGAGGGAGAGGGTTATATAATATTGTCTCTTTTATAAGTTTGGCAAACAGAATGTGCATATGATGTGTTGTGCCTTAAAGAGAAGACTGTGTTCGTGTGTTATAATGTAATTTTGGTTAAAAACTATGTAGATAAACCAAAAAAAAAAACAAACCTTTGTGGTAATTTTTGACATGACCAAATTTGAAATTCAAAGAAATCAAAGAGCAGGGCTGCATCAAAGAATTTAAGTATTTGTTGCAGTAAGAAAAAATAATAAAGGAAAGTTTGTGTTTTTATTTGGATTCTGAATAATTCCACTGATTTTTTGAGAAAAGTTAAGAATATATTGGGAGGTTGATACTGGGGACCGCTACCTGGAAAGGTAAAAGAAGAAATAGTGTTTAACACCTTCAGCATCATTTCTTGATTCTCCAGCAAGAGAACTAAGAGCCATATTCATTAATTACCGAGTCCACTGAAAGCCATGCAGTGAGTGAATCTGCTGTGTATAACAGACCAAAGTTCCACCCAGCAGACAAAGTGTTCAGGTGGCATTACTAGAAGGTGAAAATGTGGAGTTTATCCCAGATGGGGAATAAAACACAAGTTCATTAGGAATGAAAAATTACTAAAGAAGCTCTCATCTGTCAGATGTGGAAATGATGCTACATTTAGCATATTCAGGATCAACACAACCTGCTGAAATTGCTGGCTCAATGACATCGGCCATTTCAGGAGAATAGTCCTCTTTGGTAAAGAAAACAGCATTTTGGTTGCTTTTCCATTCTGTTCCACATTTACGTGTATTTTGTTTGGGTCAGCATGATTTTTCTCATCCATTTTTGGTTGTTCAACAAAATTACACAGGGACAACCTTAAACATTTTTGAATCAGAAATTTCAATATCATGTCAGGCATCTGAGGAGAGGATAAGGAGGTGATTTTCATGAAGAAACATTGAGAAATAGATCTTAACTTCCATAATTTCTATTAAAACTTACGGTCCGTACAGTAACAATTACCTTGCAAGTTTTGAACATGCTACCTTTCAGCTATGAAAAATAAAAAAGATCGATATTGCACACAGGGCCCTTAATGTTCCATGTGCAGCTTGAGCACTCTGTGATAACAGCAAGTGGTTTGTCTCTCATGGCAGAAGATGGAAACTACTTTTTCAATTTTTAACACTGTATGTGGAGACACCTGAGGCTGCGTGTGCATTGACTGCATGAAGAGGTATTTGCAAGAGAAGATGTTAAAGGCAAACTCCAGGATGTCTGCACAAGCACAGTAGTCAGCACTGAGGTGAAAATCTTCTCTCTTTGTGCTCTGAAGCCATCATATGCCATAGTTACCAGGTAGTAACTTTGTTCATTTAAACTTTTTTGAGGTTTTAATAAAGTTACTTGGTAGGTGAAAGCCTGGAGCTGCTACAAGTCCAAGGTGAAACTCCTCTATAAATTCATAAAAATAGATTTCTTTGCTATGTTGGAATTGGATATACAAGTCACCACAAAACAAACTAACAATAATTTTTTATCACTGGGCAATTTAAAGCCATCACATGAGATTTGCCACATACGAAATCAGTGTAGACTAGGTAGATATTTGGGTGATATATTTGTGTGTCCAAAATACAACAAAAATAATTATGCATACCCGCTTTATATTTTCAGTACCTGGAAATACATGTCATAAAAATCTGTAGTACAGCTTTTTTAGTTTTTCAGGTGGGAAAAAAGTCTTTCTACTGGAATGGGAAAGAACTCTGAAGCCCTTCTCAAGTTCCAGCATTACATAAAAATCTCAATGTAAAAGATGTGATAAACCAAAAAATTTGTATGGTTAACTAGCTTTCTTCTCCTTTTTTTTTTTTTTTTCATGTCATAGTGTTATTTAAATGCATGAAGTAATATTATTTCTCAAGTTATTTGTTCAGCTTTTCAGTGTTCTTTTCCTAATCAAATGTAAGGAAAAAAAGTAACCCAGCAACAGCTGTTGGTTCTTATTAAAGGTTTGCAGTGCCTTCATTGGAGTTGTGCTTAGCTTTCTGTGGCAGATATGCCTCAATTAATATATGGACTTCTAGAGAGGAGATGAAGGCAAAAGGAGGGAAATTTTACAGAGCATGACAAGGTTCTGTGTGCCACCATAGCGGAAGTTAATTGTTAAAACAAGTAATCCACACAAACATGTATCCAAAGAAAATTCAAGGATGTAGCTCAAAAGGCTTTGCAGTACTAAAACTCTAAAACAAAATTCCAGAGGGTGAATACTCTCTTGCTAAGCAAAAATTGCTATATATCTTTAAATAAAATTGTGTAGCACATGCCTGCCTTGTAGAGATAAATTAGTCTGATATATTTTCCTGCATGAGTAATACAGAGGAGAAAACAGACAAGGCAGAGACAGTCACGCCAGACTGTTCCAGATGGGCCTAAGAAGATTAAACTGAAGGTTGGTCACTTTGACATTGAGTGCATTTTAATTCAGAAGCATATTAATCAGAAACTACCTTCCCTTCAGCCTCTCCTCAACAACCAAGATTGAGCACAAGGTCCCATTTGCAAGTATTTTGGGCAAATGAAATATAGAATAAAATGCCTTTTGCTGATACTCTAGCAATTCTCAGTACAGAACCTGAATGTTCATTAGGCATTTGAGTTGTCAGCTTGCAAAATACAAATATTGTGTGATTACAGTCACGGGATAGTATCTTAGACATAACTCTGTGCAGTTCAGTAAAAGAGGGGAGAAAAAGCCCTAAAAATTATGCTTATTTTTAGATGCCTGTAGAGATTGTGCACAAAGATATAGGTAGCAGCTAGCTCCCAGATCTGTTCCCATTTGAATCCAGTGTTAGCAGCAGTGTTTGCATCTGAAGCAGATGCAGTGTTCCAGTGTAAGCACTGACAAGGGACACGAGGCCAAATCAAAGTCCTCTATACAAGCACTCCTCATCTTGGGGCAGATGAAATCTTACATCCCATCAGAACTGCAGAGTTTATGGAGAATATAGACTTGACCCATGATAGGAAGTCTAGGTTTTAGTGGTGAAGTTGTATCCACATCCAGGGTTTCAGTTCAAAAGTCATCTCTGCTTTATAGGATTGACACCAGGCATATGCTGTAAATGAATATGGTATTTAGTATCTCTGAAGAGGAGCTGAAGTGACATTAGCCAAAATCCCAGCAATAACAGCATTTTGGAGATTTGAAGCCAAGGGTCTCTGTCATGTATTAGCAGATTATAGTTTATTAGGGCCTACCTAATTTAAGAAAAATGTAAATTAAAATTAAAAGCTTGTAAAAATATGTACATCTTTACTATTTCTCAATAAATACACTTGGAAGTGTCATTTTCTGCACTGTACAATGTTGTAAGTTGTTTGGTTTGTGGTTGAAAGACGCAGGAGCCGACTGTGAGCTGGGACTCTGATGTCCATGCTGCCCTTGTCGCTCATGCTTGGAGAAGCCCTGAGCCCATATATGTGGTCTGGTAGACACTGGCTCACCTCTGGACTGTGCCTTGCTCCAGATGCAGCCTGAGAGACAATTAGCAGCTCTTTTGCAGTGTTCTTGAGACAAAATGCAGAAAAAACCTATTTGCTGATGTAGACACACAGTGTATGCATTTAAATCCCCATGCCAGTTCACTTGCAAATGTGATGCTAATACCTTTATGGTCACAGGTTGTTCAGGAGACAGACTGGGCTACTGAGGAGCAAGTAGCCTTTCCAGTTGAAGATCACTCTCATGACACTCTAAATGTTTTTGAGAGCAGTACTTCATTTTTTAGTGAGATACTGAATTGCATTCAGAGGAGGCAGTCCCTCTACAGTCTGCTAGCAGAGACCAAAGTGGGATCACAGAATTGTCAGCACACTTAGATGTGACATTATGATCTTGGGAACTACATGGCAAGTGGCAGAGCCTTGGTAGCCACAGTGATTCAGCCACAAGAAGCAGCTTGTAAGTAGTGGACTTCTTTGCAAGGGGTTAGATTAAAGCATGTCTCTTAAAAACACAGCTCTTCTGTATGTACATCTGCTGCCGTATCAGTTTTAGGAACAAAAAGGAAGATCTATCAAAAATCAAGTGACAAAATACAAAGAAATCTCATCTACTGAGCAGACAAACCCATAGTAATAGTAAACAGTTTTACAGTGTGTCTCCCAAATGGGTTTGCATGTGACTCCAGAGAAGAACCATTAAGTAACATTTCAGAAGAGTGAGATAAAAGGTAGTCAGAAATTGGGTGATAGCACAACATTACCTTCATTTCTCATTGCTGAGAAACTCAGTGCTCTAAATGGCAGTCATTGTGCCCTGCACATGATGCTCACAGTGATGAACTAAAGCAAAAATATCATACTGAGAACATTTACAGGTGGACTCTTCCTCATTTGGGTGCAAAAATACTTGTTTGTCATTATCCATTACTTATAAAACTCCTCCAGAAAAATGCACTTTGGGGTTGACTTGCTTGATTAATTTTCATTTTTTTTCAAACAAATAATGGATTCTGAAACATTTTGAAAATGTTTATAAGTTTTGGAGAACGTTTTTTATTTTCCAAAAGCCCAGACAGTAGAAGGAATTCTGAAAAATTCAAAACATCATGAGTTTATTTTTCCGTGTTAGTTTCTCTACAAATTTCAAGGTCTGATTTTCAAAGGACTGAGTATCTAACTTGAAATAACTAATAAAAAAGTAAAGAATTTGTTTTACTGGTTGGGAAGTAAAGATAGAAAATAAGAAAATACCAGAAAGTTTCAGAAATTTATTTTTTAAGTGGACAAGCAAAGAAATTCCTTTGGTACACAAAACAATGTTTCTCGAATTTTCTGGATAATTTAGGGATCAGACATCCATCTAAACATGGGCTATTAGAAATTCACATGTTCACTTCAGTAAGCATGAAGCAAGAGAGCAGAGAAGTATGAAGAACAGGATTTATAGGAATTATATGAAGGAGTCAGGCTAGAATGGAACTTAATTAGATTCCATTTTTCTGCCTTGCTCATAGTGCCTGGGACAATGGAGTGTGGCAGAGAGGCAAATGGAAAGTGATTCATGTTTCCTACACTACTATACAATCTACTGTGCCCTTGACCAGGAAGCACACACTTTTTCTACATGAAAAAAACAAAAACAACTGGAGCTATTTGGAAAATATTAGAAATTGTTGAGTCATTGAAACCAAAATGTGTTTTGGGAGTGCACACACCAATGTCAATGAATGGAACATTTCTAGTCCTGTTTAGAGAAAGAGTGAATCAAGGGCCCACCACATCAGCTAGAAAAACAGTCTGAGCCATTGCAGGAGTCTGGTGACTGTGGCTCTCAGCTAACAGCAAAGCCCCTGTTCTTTGCTTTCAATTTGTCTGGATTAGGGTCTTGGTTTTTAGCTTTCTGACTCAAAATGGTTCTAATTTGGTCAAATTGTGATGGTTCTAAAATCAGGGGGGGAAAAAAGGAAAGATAAGTGAAGAAAAGAAAAAAAGAATAAGCATAAGGAGATCATGTCTAGTATTGTGAGCCTCCTGGATAGTGGAGCAAACTCCTGGCACTTAGCAGTAGGACTTCTTTGCAGGTTTTTTTTTTTTGGGTGGTGTTGGGGTAGCCTTGGCTGATGGCCAGACTCCCACCAGCAGCTCTCTCAGGGACTGCTCTGTGCTGGGGATGTCTGGTGCCAGGGGAGGCCTCTGCCTATATCTCACCAGCTTATCCCATGAGCAGCCTACAGTGTTATTTTTATAAGGATGCATTAGCCTCAAATGCTGTCCTTCTCACATGGAAAGCTTTTAGTTGGATTTGGTTTTATGGTACAAGCCATGACTGGAGCATGTGTTAATACCTCTGCAGCTCATGCAAACCAGAAACCCTTAATGACATCTGTGCCTCATGATCACTCATGTTTAAAAGCAAAACAAAAAAAGGAAGTAAAAAAAATGGAAGAGGGAGAAAAATGGAGCCAAGTGTGAAGGGCTGCTCCAGTCAAATGGCATATACACACTGAGGTATGAAATGCAGTCCGATTCTCAATAATCACCACAGACCACTGACCCATGGCAGCTGATGGAGGTACAGTAATTAGCAAAGCCCAACCTCTCCAGTTACTCATTGGGAGTTAAAATGAATTTATTATAAGCTCTGAATTCTCTTGATGAGGAACATAGTAATGTTCAGCATGGAACTGCCTGGCGTCCAAAACAGATGCTGTGTAGCCACCTGACCCCCACGACCAGTTGAAAGGGAAAACAGCCAATTCTGCACAGGTCCCTTCTCAAGGGGAGCAGGCACTCCACTCACCTGGCCCCTCACCTTGCCCACCACAACCTTGCCTGCACCATTCCACTGTGGAGGGGCAATGACCCAGGCAGCATCAGGTCTGGGTGTAGCCCCCAGGGAGCGAGGGGTGCAGCTCCCAGTGCTTTCCTGATTATCTCTGAGTTGCTTTTATATCCTCCTTAAAGTAAGTTTGTTCTGGGTGGAGCAGGTATCCTAGCTGGGAGGCATTTATTCATGGAGGAAAATAAACAGCTAATTTGGGGCCTCAAGAGGTCAAGAACTGTTCACCCCAAAAGGTATCCAAGCACTTGCCAGTGTTTTTATTTTACCTCTTTACCTAAATGCTTACAAGTGAGTTTTCTTCTCACTTCTAAGGTTAAACTGCAGTTCCACAAAGGAAGTTTATTTATAATGGAAACGCTGACTCAAACTTCACTCTAATAACCAGGAAAACACAACAGTAAAATGAAACAATAAATCATTGTTCTGACAGTAATGAGGCACTTGCTTAGACATTTATCTGTCCTTTTACAGGGCAGTAATTTTATGGTTGAAAAGCTTTGGGTTAAACTTTGTGTCTGCAAAGAAATTGCCAAGCCCTGGCCAAAATTGCCTCATTTAGCAGATGGTAACATTGTACATAATTAATGTATTCATTTTCATTCTTAAAACTAGTAAATGCAACTTATTTGAACTTCCTCCTGAAAGCAAAATTTATTACCTCCAAAACATTGAGACTGTGCCAACTGTTTCAAGGAGATTATGTCCTGTCTTTCCCCTGTTTTCTAAGAGTTTTCCACTAATACCACCTGGGTGGCTCTTTTCTATAAGAAACTTCGGTGCAGGCAATAGTTTTCCCCTGTCCCTTTTGTCGCTTCGTATGTTTTCATGACAAACCTCCTTCTAAAAAGCAGAGAGGCTGCCACTTGTTTGCTGAAAATTACTTTAAATTCATCAGCTCTCCCAGACCTAATAAAGTGACGTGTTTACAATGCTAAAGGAAATCAGGTGTTTTAGTGTTAAAGGGAAAAACCCCATATTTATGTAGTGTTACAATAATACTGTTTGCCTGGCCTTTCTCAGCCTATTCATCACCCAGCAATCTCCCCACAAAACGCTGTGGAGTCTGTGTGCTTCAGTGCCATGCAATAGTAAGTGCAAATTCACCATAAATCACGTATTGCAGCGGCCTCCCCCTCCCCAACTGCGGCAGTGGGGCACATGTAGGGAAAGTGCCATTCCCCAGGCATGTGGCAGTGAGGATGGAGCAAAGGAAACCCAGTGGCAGGTGAGTACTGCTGCTACATCCCCATTCTGCTTCTCAGGTAAATCCCATTCATGCTACCTGTCCCACTGCACCCCACCAAGAGCTGCGATGTTCTACCACTGAGCAAGCCTAGGTAAGAGCTTTCGGGGAGACAGGCGCAGTTTCCCTCTTCCCTATTGAGTGGAAAGATGCTGTTACTTTGTTCTAACACACAGGAAACTGAGGCACTAAGTGATTTTTGTTGACACATCACGGCAGGATATGAATCACACACCTGAAATTAATCTCAACTCTTTGCCCTTACCTGTTGATAAATCATGTATCTATTATTCTCTGGCCAGGGCCCTATGAGATGTCATTAATCCTTGTTGAAATTTTCCATTCTGCTCCCTGTGCAGAGATCGGTGTAAGTCTATAATGAAAGGGTTCTGGATTTTAAGAGGAAATAACACTTCTCACATACAAGCAGAAGGAGATACTGAATTTCTATCTAGTATTTCAACCATTTTCATAGAGGTAGGTAGAACATATAAATCTTTAATAGCTTTCTCGTGTCCCCACGCCTGTTGAACAGCAATCAGACTCTGTGGTTTTATGCTAGAAAATATCTGGAGAACATTGTTCCTTACTTTCTTCAGCTGGCTGTCTTCACTGATTTTCAATCTTCCTTGTAATTCCAGTGGTAGTTGTGTGTTTAAGTACCTTTTCTTGCACCTGTAGACATCAGAGCCAGCAAGTCCTTCATTCAAGTATGCAAATCTACAGACACTCAGCACTCAAACTGACCACTGGGGTTACTAAAGGAATCTTGTCTCTGCTATGAAGACTCTGTGGTAGTGATCTCTGCAGTGATGCAATAGCAGTGACCTCTGTGGTGATACAGTAACACCACAGAACAAAACATCTGGCTATAGAAAGCAGCCACTGGGCTCTGGGACAACAGTTCCTTTTACATGGTTTTAATAAGATGAGGTGCATAAAGAAGTGGATGACACTGTTTTGGCATATTTCTGAATTAAAAGAGGGTGAACCTCTTTATCTCTGGTAACCATGGATTTCAATATTGGGATGCATTACAAGAAAAATATTGTCATTATAAATCATCACATTATACTCCCAGCCTTGTAACTGGAAGTCTTTCTTGACTCTCACAGCAGTAAACTGACAATCTGTCTCCATGATGTTCTGTCATCTGGGGAGGTGGTGTTTTCAGAGTTTTTATCATTGTGGGTTTCAGGATAACATAATGAATAGAAGAAGCCAGAACTCTTGTCACAGTGTTGGATTTATTAGAACAATAAAATACAAAACAAATGCGTTGATATTTGCTTTGTTGGGAGCATCAAACTGAATAACACAGCAGACTCTCTAGTGTAATCCTGGCTGATATGTTTCATTCCTGTTTCTCCACCTTTGTACTTAATCCAGAGTTCCTCGGTGGTTTTCAGCATACAGATTACTCACCAATGCAGAGCTTTTCTCATGGCCAGCTTACAATTCCATGGCTGATCAGCTACTTTCCCTTTCACAGCAGCTTATTACTGTGTAACACTAATGCCTGGTTTGGAAAACCCACATACTCTTATTTATGTTTGGCATCTTCAGTGTAATAAGGCTGACCAAAGAAAAGACAACTGCTTTATTTTCTACAGATATAAGCAGATGCTTGGAGCACCATCAGGAGTTCCAAAGCTGTAGCTGTGGGAAAGGTTACTCTCCACTTGCCTGCTTGCAATCATTTCTTCAGATAAACCTATCTCCCCTGCAATTGTGCTTATCAGATCTGATTAGACCAACTATTCAGGAGGTCTAGCCTGTCTACTTACATCAAGTGGCATGTCAGTAAAGGGTAATTGTACTTGGCAATGGCAGTGCATTTTTCCTGGCCCCTTCTTCCTACTCCCTTTCATGAGATTAATTTTCTTGAATATTTTGTAGTGCATAGCTGTGCATTCAGCAAAGATGCCTGGGATAGCTGAAATAAACATTTAGATATTTCACCCTTTCTTGACATTTGCTGATGGAGTATCTCTGTTTATATAGCATTTTTACAATTTATTTTCAGACTAGTACCTAATGCACTTCCTAGTCTGCTTTGTAACTATTGTGCATTAAAAATTGTCTTAACTATAATCAAACATTTGCATTATTTCAGGATTACTGTTTTTCTTTTAAAACCAATGTTAAACCTTTCATTTTATTGATGAGTGTGCTAGCTGCTTCCAGTCAATACAGAACATTAGGTCCAGGTATTTAGACAGATTTTCAGCTGTCCCATGATGGCCCTTGCATTCTGAGATTGAGGGATGCTAAAGAATAACCTTTTCATAATGATCCAGCAAGTACAGTGGTCAAGAGATGTATTGGCTGAGGTAGTTTTTTTCACAGTGGCAGGTATGGGGCTGTGTTTTGGATTTGTTGGTCACAGGGCTGATAATATAGAGATGTTTTTGCTGTTGCTGAGCAGGTTCACAAAGCGCCAAGGCCTTTTCTTTCTTCTTTTGTACTGCCACACTGGCAAGGGGGCTGGGGGCATATGGGAAATTGGGAGTAGACACAGCCAGGGCAGGTGACCCAAACTGACCACAGGGATATTCCAGACCATATGACATCATGCTCAGTATGGAGGAGCAGAAGGATGTGAAGAGAAGAAGGAGGAAGGAGGGGATATTTGGAGTGATGGAGTTTGTCTTCCCAAGTAACCATTGCAGGTGATGTGGCCCTGCTCTCCTGGAGATGGCTGAACACCTGCCTGCCCATGGGAAAGAGGGAATTAATGCCTTGTTTTGCTTTGCTTGTTTGCATGGCTTTTGCTTATCCTATTAGCCTGTCTTTATCTGAACCCACGAGTTCTCCAGCTTTAACCCTCCTGATTCTCTCCTCAGTCCAGCCACCTTTAAGACTACTCAGACATCACCCTAGAATGTGGCAATAATGTTTTGGAGGCCATTTGAAAAGAAGATTGTGTTGTTTGACCCATTAACTGAGCAAGTGTTTGAGAGTTACTTGAGAAAACCTCCTGGAATTGCTATCTCTAAAGCTGACGGTCATCCAATAAACTGAGATTACACGTGTGTAACATTACCCAAGTGTCAGCTCCACAGCATGCTGTCTGCAGTGAAAGTTTCTCAGCGTTGTGTAAGCAGTCTTGTGATTTGTTTGAGAGATGAGGAAAGACGTGCACTGTAACATTTGGCCTCGGCTGCAAGACGATGACTTCAGTGATGGCAGACAATCCAATAAGTGCATTTGTTGATACAGTATGCCTCTTGGCCAGGCAAATGCTTCCACTGTAAGCCAAATTTATGTCTCAGACAAATTGCATAATTTATCAGCAAACCAGACCAGACCTATTGTTGCCTACAGAAGAGAGCCTTCAGAGATGGCAGGAGTGTGGTCCAAAGAGTTTGCAGTGCAGTGTGTGTGGCTTTTCCAGCTCTCAACCTTAGAACAGGCAGAGATAGATGGACAGATTGGGATCTCTGCAAGTTTACCACCCTGTGCTTAACAAGGCAATGAGTTTGCCATAGAGACAATGCCAGGAGACATTCCATAAGCTCCCTGGAGCCAGGACCGGATTTTCAAAGAGGCCAAAATTAAAACACAGTATTTTCCATGAATGAGTTTCCTTTCTACTGAGGTCATAGCATATTGAGAGTGGGTAATTCAGCTATCTGCAAAATGTTCCTGCACTCTCCCTGGTTTAACAAAGAGAGCCAGCATTCCCATGCTCTTCCTGCAGAAAGACTTTGTGCAAAACAGATTGTCAGCAACCTTAAGTAAGTTGTGGCCCTGTCTTTTTTTATACACCTGTTTGGGGTCACAAATTTTCTCTGTAATGATTCATTCTAGAAGAAACAAATGAAATGGAACTGGTAGAACAAACTCATAGGTATCTGGTATTCTCAAATTCCTTGGACCTCAGGCATTTAAATAGGCTTATCCATAGCATTATTCACAGCAGTTGATGGTCTCCAGAAGACTTCGCCAGTGCTAGTACATCTTTCAGCAAACTTCAGTTCAATTGATCAAGAGCATTTGTCAAGCTGAAGAGAGATGGGAGGCCAGATATATTTAGTTGTTTCTTGAAAATAAGATAGTACTGAATGTCTCCCTTCTCCAAAGGTTTCTAGCTACAGTGACTTCTTGAAGGATCACTGAGTCCAGCTCTTCAGTGAATGCCCTACAACCTTCGCATTATCAGCACCATGCTCTGACCAACTAAGCTAAGGGTCCAGAGATGTTTCAAGAGGAGTAAAGGAACTGAAAAAAAAAAGACAAATCCAGAGATTAATTTCTTGCTTTTGAAATATAATTTCAGGAAGGAAGGAAAAACCTTTGCAAAAACCTGTTGTTATTATTGTTATTGTTCTTCAAGAAAAGATAAACTAGAGCATCCCAGGGACCCACCCACTTTCCTTCACCCTGTGAGTCCTTGGGACTTGAGGGTGTGCAGGGGCGGAGATGTGACATGGGACCAGCTAATGGAGGAGAAGAGTTTGGGAAGTGTGGCCCCTCCTTATTGCCAAATTGAATCAAGTGCACAAAAAAATTTAATCAGGTCCCCCAAAAAATGGGGATGAAACTAGAATGGGAAAAGTGCAGTGTGGAATTGGGGCAGGGCTGGAGGTTGGTACAGATCAGGGCTTGAGATCCATATAGTCATTTTTTTGCAGCAGCCCTTGGGGTATAAGCTGAGTACTTGGGGTATTGGTTTCTGAACATCTGTGATGCTTGAAAGCAGTTGTCTTCTCCAGACATGTGCTGTGTGTGTTGAGATGGACAATATCAGCCTCCCTTATCTGCTTCACACTGAACCCCCCCAGAAAAACATGAGTTATTTCTCCTGTCACTCAGCCCCTGGTAGCAGAGATGAACCACCATGGATGGCAGGTGAACAGCAATGTGATTGTTCTTGCCTAGAATTGTGAAGTCTATGAATGTTTGAATGTTTGCAGGGTATTTCCCCTATTTTTCTGTTTTTTTTTTTTTCCATATAGGTTGATCCCGAGCAGATCTGCTGCTTTGAGCCAGCTTTTCATTCCTCTGTGTCACCAGCACAAAGGTCACACAGAAGGAGTAATTTCAGCCTTTTTGTGGCCTGTGTAGGTCCTGGCCCCGAAGTGTGAGGAGCAGGGAGTGGGCAGCGGGGTGGGCAGGCAGTCTGACGGCTGGGGAAGCGGGAGAGATGCTCCGTTGCGTGGCAAAGCGCAGGCGGATCGATCGCCACGACTCAGCTGAGGCCACAGGCCGGTCCCACTGCTGCTCCCCAGCCTCCAGCCATCAAGTTTCTCCTTCAGCACCATCTTATCAAGAAGGGAGCTGACGGGGGAGAACGAGACGATCGCTGGCTGTGGCTGTGGTTTGTGCTGCCCGAGCCGTGTCTGGTCGGCGGGCGCACACTGCCCCCTCCCGGCGCCGGGCTCGGCTGGCGGAGCGCTCGGAGCCCGCCTCCCCTGCGGCTGCTGCGGGGTGAGCTGCCTGGGGACCCGGGGCTGGCTCATCCGTGCTCTGCTTTCAGGGAACTCAGCAGCAGGAGGAGGCCACGCTCCGGGCCGCGGGGCAGGAGTGCTGCTGGAATGAGCGCAGTGAGACGGAGGTGGCCCAGGGAGATAAACCCGAGTGCAGCGGGAGCTTGGGAGGCACGCAGAAGTGTCTGAAGCTGGAAACTGAGCGGGCTGTCACAGGTCATTCCTGGCACCATCATTAAGAGCAGGGTAGACAAGAATCAGGAAATTGCGTGTGCCTCTCCCTGCCCACCCTCTCACTGCACCTGATCCACCTTCCCGAAGGAGAATGCGTTTAAAAGGAAGCAACACCGTAATTTTACACTCCAAAAATACACTAATATGTGCCGGAAATAAGCAGAAATTCATGCACCTTTAGGTTTAGCTATCACAAGTACCATCCCCACTGAAGCAAACCAGGCTTGGGAGACAGAGCTGGGAAAAAGCGTCCAGCTGCTGTGCCTGTAGCTGCTGCAGCACACGGGACCGTCTGTGGGATGCTGCTGGAAGTGCAGTTCCGTGCTAAACTGAAGGCCAGTAATTCCCAGCAAAAGCACCAGGGGTCATTCCACTCTTTAGCTCCACCTTAGAGAAGTTTCTCAGCATACAAGCATTAGCAAACACCTCTCCCCTTTTCTTCTCCCTCCCGACTGCCTACGATAAACGTGAACTGCAAATAAGGTTGTGTTTAGACAGGAAAGTGGTGGGAATATTGTCTGAGTAAAGACAGGAGGATCTATTCCGGTGGAAAGGCTTTTGAATGGTTTACAGTATTTGCCTGTAATTGTACACATTCCTTGAACAAATCACATCCACTCATTTATTATCGTGCTGAACAACACAGTAGGTCTAGCACACAGGTGTGTCAGTCGCCCTGCTTCAGGCTAGAGACATCTGCAATGGAATGTGATTTTTCCACACAGAGTTATGTTAATGCAACGTCAGAGGTGACCAGTTTGGGGAGATGAGAGAAGGGAATACAGGAGGAAAAATAATCTGAACTAAAGGTTCACCCAAACATGGAATAAAATTACCAAGAACAGGTGTTTGCTTTCTTCTCTGGCATTAAAAAAAAAGTTTGTTTTTTAAATAATAACTATTTTTTAAAAATGCAATGTTTCTCTAGCTGGTAATAGTTTGATCTGAAAAGCCTGATAATCAATGGGAACATTCCCTGGGCTTTAGATTGTGTCCCACGTGTCAGCTGGATTTAATTGTCATGGGAGTAGTAATGAGGAATAAATTGTTTGAGGCTAGAATACCTAGGGCTTTGCTTCTAGTTAAAGCAGGTTGCACATGTGAAAAATGTGTACCTCCTGTCAACTACTGTGAGTGTTTTCCATGTTAAATGCAAGGTGTTTGCGGCCCACAATCCCACAGGAACAGAGGTGCAGGTTTAGGGGAAGGTAAAAGCTACACACACACAAACACGTTTTGTGCCACTTTTCTATGGCTTAGTATTTCATTTCATACATGAGCAATGCTGTACACAGGATTGATGTGCTTTGGGCAAAGAACTGAGTGCTAACCCAGCCATTCCCACCAGAAAGTTAACCCCTTCCTTCCTGACCTCCTTCTGCACTCCACCTACCCACTTCAAGAAAAGGTAGGTCACTCTTCTCATAGATATTTTTTTGGCCCAAGAAGAATGGGTAGAAAAAGAAACATCCTCAGTTCCCAGTGTGTATCAACATATGAGTTTTGCTGTTCTCACAGTCTTAACACTTATTTGCTATAACAGGCTCTGGTACCTCATTCCATGTCTGTCCAGCACTTACCCAGATAATATAGCCTAAAGTCCTTAATGGATGCCTAAGATTACACCGTGTCGGCACTCACTCCCTGGCTTGTCTGAAAGTTTTTCATCATCTGGGCCAAGGGTTTCCATTCTCTCTATTCTCCAGAAACATCAGGCAACCCCTATGCAATTTATTGCAGTTTATAGTTTCTCTATATGAACATCACTTCCAAAATATTCATTAGAAAAATTAGTCATTTACAATAAATGTTACATTTTTACAAGAAAATGCAGCAATTCTTTATTAAGCATCTGGATTTTTTCAGCACCACTTCATAATGAGGATGAGCCTGAACTGGAACACCTGATCTAAAACCTCTTTTGACTTTTGGAGAATGTCAGATCCAAGTTTTTAAGGGCTGGGATTGTCTTCATTTTGAGTCTTCCACAGCTCTGAGCACATAGTTGGCACTTAACAAATAAACAATAGTAATCCAGAGCTGGACCAGAAATTAATGACTAGACTGTATCTGTACTTCAGAAAAAAATATATACGTCTTCCACATTACCCATGGTACATCAAATGCAATGCCTTCTTTCTTCTGTAACCATACATGATTGCAATTAGAAAATATAAATTCCAACCACCAGCTCATGGGGTCGCTAGGGGAAAGCAACATCCTTCATGTGGCATGAAGGATAATCCAGAGGCGTGATTTGGAGTGATGAAATGGCTTTCAGACAATGGCATTGTCGCAGAGAAACAATAACTTGAACTGTGGCAGCACCTGCTTCAAAGCTCACCTGGGCAGAGGCTCGGTCTCTGACCTGCAGCCACACCTGGCTGGGAAGGAACAAACTGTAAATGACAGCACAAGGGAAATGTGAATTAATGACTGTGTCTTATCATGGAAATTAATCCATGTCTGATTCATTCCCAGCTCTCCAGGAGTACAGAGAAGGTGGCTTACCCAGGCTGCATTTACATGGATACAGCTTCATATCAGCACTCTCAAGAGAATGAGCACTTTGTGTATGTAACAGTCTCAAGGAGCTTCCCCTTGCAAAGTATCACCTGCCAAATCCTTCCTGCTAACATCACTGCTGTTTTACATGACCTGGGCTTTAGGCCACTGGAAGTGTCCAGAATTGTAAACTTAAAAAAAAAAATGACTGAAAAGCATTTCACATTGTCCTCCCTCAGGAAAGAGAAGTGCCTGTATTGAACAGGGACAGGCCGAAACGCAATAGGACAGCAGCATTATTTGCAATCTGTATTGCTTTGGTCAAAAGCCTATACTACATTTTCCTTAGCATCTGCTTTTGGGTGTTTGGTCTTCTCTGTGCTTCACAGTGGAAATGAAGAAACTGTGAAAACTTCTGGCAGTTTGCATAGAACAGAAGGAGAGAACATACATGGAAAAGTGCTCCAGCAGAGACGGAGTAATGGCAACTGATATGCAAGGGGAAGTCATAGGAAACAATGCAATCTAACTTGTTCCAGCTGCCTCAGCAATCACAGGGACAGTGCCAGATGTAATATAGCTCTGGTTAGCATGAGCTGAGATCTGGGATAGCCTCCAAAAGCAAGGACAGGGAGAAGAGAAGCAGCAGCTTGTTTGTGAACAAAAGACTAAACTATTTGGTTGCTAAAATATATGCAAAGGAGGTATCTCCTTAGTCCCATGTGCAACTCACATCTAATCTGGGAAAAACGACAAAGAAAAAAAAATCTAGTTTGTGGTTGTGTTGGATTCATTTGATAAACACTGGAGAGCATGCTGAATGGGGAGGAGAGCTTGGAGAGTGTTATTTTTGTTGGGCAGCGATTTAGTCCGATGTTTTTTAACAAACTACTGCTGCTCTGTTTGAGAAACTGCATTTTTAAAATGTGAATCAACTGGGACAATTCACAACAAGGGAGCGGATATGAGACCCCCTCCATTAAGTGTATGGTACATGGATGGTCCGTCCCTTCCATGACTATCCTGTGAGACAGTGGGCTTGAATTACCTTGGGACTACTTTCCTAAGGTGCAAATTACCAAGGACTGTGGTAACTGTTTTAAGCCTATGTGCCAAGAAAGAGAACAAATAACCTTATTCTGAACTTCCCTCTACTGGTATTTAATCTAAATCTATCTCAAATCAGTTTGCAGTATGTGCAGTCATGTCTATGACTGTTGAGCTTACCTTTCTCCCTGAGCCATTCAGATGATAAAGGAAACCTAGGGGCACTATGTAGATCAGATTGCCTTGTCCATCCCATCGCCTGCTTCCAGCTGTTCCCCAGTCTGCAAAAGCACAGGCAGAACAGAGTGCAAGTCCTCTCAAAGACAGCACCAAGCCTGCAAGATTGCTACCCTGTGCAGATGCAATCACAGTTTGTGATTCACTGCTTCACTCCAGTGCAAGAGCTGTGCAAGAACATGGGCAAGACAGGCAGCAATTTGAATGCCTCTGCAGAAATGTTTTGCAAAAGAGCCCTGCTGTTAGGACCTTCTGACTTGGTTTCCAGGACACATTAAGAAATACCTTCAAGATGTTTTCCCATTTTTAATTTGCTTGTGTTTTCCCCATGAAGGTCCAGCTGTTCAATGTGGTCTACATATCAAGTCAGTCTGCATGAAGTGGTTTGAAGGAAAGGATTCTGGTTTGATTAGACTAAATTTCAAAACAACTAGACAATAATTATCATTGTTGGTTTATATTAAATTGAAAAAGAGGCAGGAGATAAACAGCATTATAATCACCATTTTACAGAAAGAATGGAAGACCTGAGGAACTCAGAAAACTTTCTTACTTCAGGATCTTCATCCAGCTCCATTCTTCCTCTGACACAGAAGTCACAACTCTGAGGAGGGTAGCAGACATTGCACTAGCATAGGCCTGCCACTTATCACCATTCTCAGCTAGGAAGGCAGAGCAGGACCGGATCAATCAGTTTTGCTATCAGCGAAAAAAAAAACCTGAAAAGGAGAGTTAATTCTTCAATGTAGCAGCAGCATGGGCTTCCACAGAAAAATCTCTATTCACAATTTCTGAGCAATGCTGCAGTCATCCTTCCTCCAAACGTGATCAATTAACATATACTTGTTAACATTTGTAGATGTTGCCACATAATGTAGATATGGCTGCTCCTTCCCCCACAGACACAGACACAGTCTATTTGAGGGATAAAAGCTGCTGCTTTCCTACAATCAAAATGCCATCAGTCTTACCAGTATAAGGTCTGCATACAGTTCTAGCCACAGAAACACTTTACATTTATCACCTGGCATGTGCCACCTCTGTGCCCTTTTTCCCAGGGACACCACTTCTGTGGAAATATTAATAAATGACAAATTGCATTTGTGTAATCCTGTGAAATGTTTTGACTACTAAAGTTGTTCTATAGCAGTTCATTAAAGGATACATAAAGTATTTAAGTTTACATTTTATAAAAAGATCAGGAATGCTCTGGCTGATAGCTTTCTTTCTATTGAGCATCTGTTTCCTATTTTTTTAACAGTTTACAGCAGTGGTTGGCCAATTCTGTACTAATAGTTGATCTTAACTGGATCAAAACATTGTAATTTCTTAACAAAGGTTAGAGAGTGTCCTTCTAACACAGCTTCCTATGGCTGCAACCAGCAATGCCTGTGCATCAACATCTGGCTTCAAAATATCAAAAATTATAAACATTTCCAGATACAATCCATCTGGTCTCACAAAATTCTACATCTGCATAATTTTGCTTTCTTTTTAAAAACCAAATGCAGACTTAGTTTGTCCCTGTTACATTACTGAAGAATCCTCCTCCTTCTAAGTGTGGGGCAAAGCCCACAGTCTAGTTTTGCTGGAAGTGGACATCTGCATCTGGCTGACTGTTGTGTCTAACACCGGCTGCGTTGGTAAGTGACAAGCGGAAATTCTTTCTTTGATTGGCACACGGTATCTGAGTGAATCAGGAGGAAGGCTGCAATGAAGAAGTCCTCATGAACTGAAGTGAAATTTGCAGTGCTGGCTGTGATCAGGCTTTTGAAAGCTGCTTGCTTACTGCCCATCTGCATCGCGTCAGTGCCCTCAAAGACAGCACCAAGCCTGCAGGATTTTTCTGCCCCGTACAAATGCAGTCACAGTTTGCAATTCACTGCTTTGCTCCAATGTCTCAGGCTTTCCTAGGCAGCATATTCCTTGGCTCTAACACCTTGCAGACAGGTCTGCAGCGCTGCAAGGGTCAGAGCATTGGAAGGGGGACCACCCCTCTCCCTTTTGGCTAGGGATGCTTCCTGTGGGATGGCTGCTGCTGCTGTGACTAAACAATACCGGACTACTTCCTCTGGCTTCTCTCCCCTTCCTTTTCATTTTACATGCCAATTCAAGGATTTCTTGTCTCTGACTGTTTTACCCAGAGGGAAAGATTATTTGTATTTCATATGCACAAAGAAATAACAAGTCTTTCTTGCACAAATAACTGTGTGCAAAGTACAAAATGTAATTGGTTTCATTAGTTTTTAACTAATGAATCTACTTAGTGTTCAACATTATGTATATAAAGAAATGGTGAAATGAAAGATAACATATGGAAATTAATAGATGTGTGGGAGAGCAGTCTTCCAAGTTAGAAGTTCATCTTATCATTTTTGTGTCCCTCAGTGGTCTACTTTGCAATGAAACAGTAGTTTTCCCTGAGCTTTTAAAAAGCTAAACAGGTTCCAGTAAGCTCTGAAGACATGACACTGAACAGGCCTTTCACCCCAGACAGAGTGCTCCATCTTAAAGCTGAAGAGGTATCAAGCTGGGAATTAACACTTCTTTCACTTTTTCAAGATTTTACTAGCTCTGATGAGAGAGCATCTTGATGTTTATAGCAAGGACAGCATTTTTCAGATGAGGATAATGTCCAAGAGAAGTCACTGCAAGGTTGCCTACTTTGACTTGGTTCAGAGATACCTGAGACCCCACACTCTGTTGCACAATGCCAATCAAAAATACAGTAAGTGACATGGACATAGCCTGACTGGAATAGGTGAAAATGGCAACCACAAAACCCAAAATATTCATTTCATTAAGGAAAAAATTCCAGTCAGGCCAGCCAGTCTAAATGCTTCATTGTGTTTTCATGCTCATTAGTTGCATGTATTTCTAAGTCCAGTTTGAGGCCAACTTTCCTGCAAAATGAGACACAATGAGCACCATCCTAACACCGTGCCTAATCTGTCATGACTGATGTGGGTGTTGCTAATGTTTCCTGGAGTGACGATGGCTTCCCAGATGCTTAGAAACAAAAGCACAGTCAGACCATAGAGTAAGCTGAGTAAAACAGAAGTCTCCTGTTGCAGTACTTGCATATATATCTATATAACTGAAAAGCTTGGGTACAACAAATCAATGAGAAACCCCTAGAGCAAACTACAAGCAGTTAATGTCAAACAAACCCCCAGTTACCCACAGCAGCCACCAGAAAGGCAGGCAGAGAGGTCAACTCTTCTTTCTTGGATGAGATCTGAGGCAGCTCTTTTTTATACTGTTCACACCTAGACCATCCTGCCCTTTCCATCCATATTTTGAAAGACATTTGAGCATAGCTTACTCTCATTTTGAAAGATGCAATAGTTCAGTCTTGGCAACAATTCTTTTATTTTCAATTTAAGCAGACAAAATAGAGTTTGCCCATTAGTGAAAGAAATTCTCAGGAAAATATAGGTGTTGCCTTGGGGTTCTTAATGACCCTGAACAGCCAGAGTCGCAGAATACAACCATCCCAATAGTATCGCTGTGTCACACTAGAGTCTAATTAATTTGACCTTTTGATAACAAAACTATTTAATACATAATTCATAGGATGACAAGTACCATCATCATATGCATCATCCCTTGTTTTCACCTCCTACACTGAACATTTTTTAAATGTTAACCTTTGAAGTCTTTTCATTTTTTCCTCCTCATTCCTACCTTCACCTTCTTCAACTTTGTCTTCCCTTTTCTCACAAAGGACATTTTCCTCCATTGCAAAGCCAGTAATTTTACTGTGATAGGGTCATGTGGTTAGACAGAAATGGTCATGAAACTTTTGTTTCCCATCATCAGCTGAGGAAAAAGATG
Organism: Leptocoma aspasia; assembly: GCA_013399835.1. Classification (NCBI taxonomy): domain Eukaryota; kingdom Metazoa; phylum Chordata; class Aves; order Passeriformes; family Nectariniidae; genus Leptocoma; species Leptocoma aspasia. Next base: position 100,281 of record VXAX01001645.1, on the reverse strand, counting down.
TTTTAAGATGTCTGGATTAATTTACTTAAAATTGTCTGTAAGGGAAATCAGAACCAAATTATGTTATCTATTTTTTTTAGGAGGAGGGAATAGATATTCAGTATATTATAAGTTGTGACCATTGCTTCTGAACACCTGCTATCCTGCCTCATTCTTAGGAGATGCATATGGCTCCAATCTCTCTAGTTGGTCTGGGCACCCACTTCAATGTAAGGGAAATTTCTATTCTTGAGCAGAATTCCTGTAGATATGAGAAGCAAGTGAGGAGTGTGATGGCTGTTGTCAGAGCTGCCAGGAAGGGATGCTTATACTCCCTAAAGGGAGGATACAGAAGGCTGAAATTAGGAATGAGGCTGAAAGATGAGTCAAGATTCAAGGTTCAGGATTCAGAAGAAACCAGAATTTTAAGCAGTTATTTCAGTATTGATGTGAAGGTGAAGAGCCTGTCTACCCAGGTGGAAAGCAAAGGTTTCATTCTCTGATTCCTGAGAAATAACACTGCAGTGGTGAAAGCAATTCTTGCCCTTATTTTAAGACAGTAACTCACCACAAAGAAAAACACCTTGAAGAAGGCATTTGGGAATCCTAATACCTATATCTGTCTTAAAATATTGCTAAAGTTATTAAATTAAAATAAATAAAATATTAGATTGAATGACATAGTCTTACCCCTTAAGTCTGCCTCACAGATACCTTTATCTATTTGGCACGATTTCAACCAACTATGATTTACCTGCATAGAGGCAAATGCCCTGTGTTGAGACAGAAGCTCAGTAAGTCTGCAGCTACAGACTTACTACCAATTATTTTGCAAAAAAAAAAAAAACAACTGAATAAATTTGAGATTGTTTGGCCAATTTTATGGTCATGGTTTTTTTTCCTGCTGAATAATTTTGTCACCATCCATGTTCACTGGGAAAAGGATGTAAAGGCAATATTAAATGTTTTATTTGATATCACAGAATAATCAAGTACTCTGCATATTGAATTGTGTCAACCTTGGAAACAGGAGTCTCAGAGTTATTCATTGAATCAAGACAGCCAAACTTTGGCACAATCTCTATTAGAATAAATGTTGTTGCACAGTTAAATATGCCAAAGTATCTCTAGAAGAGGCATAAATAATTGCATTATTCAATGTAGCAAATAAGCTAAGAAAATAAAATAGCCTCAGCAAATCATTTGTTTTTCCAGGCAGCTCACAAAAAGGAAAAGAACCAAATCAGATATTTGCATTTCCTTATTCTCTAGCTCTTAAAAGGCTTTTTTTCCCTTTGTGAAACAGAAATAGTAGAGTCAGAATCTGGTTTTGTTTCTGTTGAGACTAATAGCAATAGCATGACTTCCGTAGTAAGGAAGCAAATCCATTTTGCCAAAGAAATGCTGTAAGAACTTATCCATATTCTCTGACATGCAGATAACTTTAGCATTTGGCTTTTCTGTCTGATAGCATTGTTTTAGTATGAACTTCTTATTGCTTTGGAAGTTTTCTTGGTCTGACCTCAAGATCCCTGAAGAGTGATGGCCTAAAATGATTTCATATAAGGATTAATGAAAAGAAAAGCAAACAATAAGAAAATTATACTGGCTTCAGATTTATCTGCTCAAGTGTCTAGGTTGCTGCAAATCAATTTTAAATTGTGCAGAAGCATATAAAAAGTACATTGCCTCTCTAGCTGTCATTTTCCCCATAAGCCTTCACTCAAACGTTAGCAAACTAAATGCTGGAAGGCAGAATAATATAGGACAAACAGGCTATATATGCAAAGATACAATCCAACTTCTAGAAGACTTTATGGACGCTCATGAGTATGAACAGGTAAACTGGTATTAAGAACTAAAGACCTTTGTTATTCAGTGATGCACTTCATTAAGTTCCTCAGTTCCATTTAGCAACAGATTTCTGTCCATTCCATTTTTATTACATGTTTCTTCAATTGCGCAGTTCAGTCTTATAAGAAAAGAGTGTATTTCATGTTCTGGGTAAAAATGAAATCTCTATGGGATCATCTACACTTGAAAATTAGCTTGGCATAAATGCAGGGCAGAAACTAAACATTACCTCTTTCTGTGTAATTCCTTCTGTAGATATTGTTATTGCACATTGAAATTGTCTGTCTATGGATAATTCAGGAATCTTGATCCAGATCTTTTGCTTCAGTAGAACTGTTTAGGTGCAATATCACATTCAGAAAACTCTTTCTGATCTATATTCAGGTCACATAAACCAGAAAAGGAGTTAAGACAGACAAATTGGCTGGGCTGACAGAAAATCACTAACAGAGATGCCCAAAGCACAGCCAAGCCTTGATGCTTTAATTCCAAGAGATCTCACTAATTCTTACAGATTTAACTTCAGTAAGCATGTACCAGTGATGAGATCAGAACTTGAAATCAGCTCTGCCCTTGCCTACTTGCACATTACCTCTACTCAGGATAGCTAACAGGGGCAGATGAGGGGGCAGAGCATTTGTACCTCACACGCAGAAATTCTATTGACTATTATATTAAAGTAATAAAGGGATGCAATTTAATCTCAATTTTAGGGCCGATTGCTCAGAGAAGTGAGGAGGGAAACCTGTTGCAACACTCCAGTGGTCCCAGTTGCCTGTCATCTCATCTAGAAGGGTGGCTTCCTAGTCTTCTCCCCCAAACTTTGAAGATCTCTGAGTAAGGGGCAGCTGAATTAGATTAGCTCTCCATGGTGTGAAGAGGGTTACTGAGATTTCATGCTGATAAACCTCAATCATATGTACGTGCTCAACCCCTGGACTGGATGAATTAAAGATCCCCTATGGCCTTAACCACCCAGAAACTTTGCCACTCTCAAAATGTTCCTTCCTTACTGGGAAGCTGGAGGATGGTGAGTTACACAGTGTCTTCTCCACTTGTATTCATTCTGAAGTGCAAACACAGACCTTGACTTGTCCTGGTGACTGCACTGTCTGCAGACATCTAGTTAACTACCAAGAAGGCCTGCAGAGTTGCAGGACTGTGACAACAGTGGGGATACAAGCATTGAATTGAATGTGTTACAAAGCCATAAAGAACTACTGGAAGTTAAAACTTTGCAGCTGACTGCTGGTCACATGTGCCCCTCTATTGCCCATTTCAGTCAGGAGGAGTAGCAGGAACATTTGTGGTTTTTGGTTGCCTAAAGACAAAAAACTCTTTGTGAAAATATAGAATCTGGAAACTAGCTGGCTGGTGAGGTCCTAAAATATTGGCTGCAAATCAAACACAAGAAAGGTATTGGTGAAGGCCGTGTCACGCACAGGGGAACACAGTGATACTCAGCTTTGGAACCTTCCTTGGGCTGTGGAAACAAATCAAGCTTCATTTAGACAAAATATATTCACAACTAGACAGAGTTCTGCTTTGTTTTTGTATCTTAAATGTAAGCATCTATGCAAGAGGGCATTGATGACTAAATGAAACTGTACTTTTGCTTTTTGTACAAAATGACAGTATTTTCCTAACACCTATCCCAACCACATTACTCAGCAACAGCCCTTACAAAGAGTGTCTTCTCTTAAAAAAAAAAAAGGATCTAATAATATTCATATGGTCGCTCTTGCTTCAAATGCTTCTTGCCCCTACAAAGTACAAAGGGATAGACCTATAAAACTAAGAGTTGTACACTAAATTGACCTTGACCTCTAAAGGTCAAATTCATCATTAGTTTAACTTCTTTGGAAAACATGCTCACACCAGCTATCATTTTAATTGCTGAGTGTTTGACTCGGTTGAGAATATGGCCAATCTCTAAATTTCAATGAGGTGACTCTAGGATTATCATGTAGGTAAATATATGCCCCAAATGTCATCTTTACTCTCCATTAAGAAAGAGTTAAACAAAATGTTTCAATGGAAAGTTTAATAACAAAAGACATTTATGATGTTTACTTAAATTTTCTGGACCATTAAGTCTAAATGACATGACTTATTGGATGCTATATCTGGCCAAAAAATCTTTTTGACCAGTCTAAGTTTTACTACGTGCTGAGCTGCCAGCATCCCTATTAGAAAAAAAAAATTAAATATATATCTATGGTCAAATCCTAGTTTTCTTAGTGAAATCTGGATTCAGAATAGCCATTCATGCCAGAAAGTACCTTTTGAAGTTTACATTAGCATGGATATTTATTTATTTTCCCTCTGTAACAATGACAGTGGTTGAAATAAACTGTTTAATTCTAAATAGAAAACACATCTGCTGTTTCTGCATTGTTTGTGGTTGCTGGAGGGGTGACAATTTAAACCAAGTAGCACACATGACATTTTAAGTGAGATGTTGTATGAGGATTTGCAGCTGCTGTACTTTCCTATTTTTCTCTTGCCTGATGGCACTGCTCCATTGCAGGGCCTGCAAACTTTCCATCCCCAACACAGCTCTCAAAGGGAAAGTTTATACATATCCTTACATACATGCATGCCTACTTGCGTAGATGTGATTTTTTTTTACATGTTCCTGTTCACTCCTTTTTTGGGGGCATGAGCATTTTCTACACTGACTGGGATCTTGGAGGTGAGGACATCACTGAGGGGGTCAGATTAGGCCAGACTCTGCTGATGACTAGGTGGCCAGCAGGAGCCTCAGAGCTCCAAAAGCAACCTGCAGTTAAGTCCTGACACCCTGGCATTGGACAACATGGCCCACTTGGAGATCAGTGTGTTGGAAGGACCCCTGGGCAGTGAATTTTTTGGAGAACAACAAAGCAGGCCCTGAGCTAGCCCTGTTCTCTCTGGCAACCTCCTCATTATCTCAAGGCTGCTGCACAGCATTGAACAAACAGAAAGTGCCATGGGGTTGGGCTGAAGAAGGCAGTCAGATGTTAGAAAGTCTGGCCCTGCTCCAGCCAGGGAACTTGTGACAATGGACAGAAGCCCCGGCTCCTCACTAGGATTTCATCCTGCCTGTGGAGGCTTTAAGGTGAGGTGTCATCTACCCTGCACCTGAAATAAGTGCTGGCTGAGTAACAGACTTAGTTTGTGCCCAAGCAGCTCAGAACCAGCCCTATTCACAAAGGGTGAACTGTACCTCTGAATGTCATGCTGCAGTCCCAACACCTAAACGACAGTTAATTTTTTTTTTTAATCCCTGTAGGGGCTTAGTGTCTAGGCTGGAATGATCCTTTCAGGTTAATGAACTTGGGCCTAAAAAAATGAAGGTTACTTTTCTAAATACTTTTGATAATCTTGAAATTTTGCCTTTTCACTAGGCTGAGACAGTGAAACTCCCTTCACTCCCCTGTTCCCACACTGCTTTATGTTTAATAAACCCCTGAGGTTTGACAGTGCAGCAGTGCAATCCATTAACCATAAAAAACAGTGTGGGCTGATATTTGACTCCTATATTATGGCTGAAGAAACTAAAATACTCCCAAATAGTGTGAAAAGCTTAGGCAAGCACCTGAAGGAGGGCTGGAGCCCCTGACTTCCCAATACACAGGCTCCACTCCATTTCTGTTGTTTTTCTTTTCAGTTCAAAGAAGCGTCTTGGCATTTTCTTTTGCCAGATCTTAATAGAGAGGAGGCTTCCTCTTTCTCTGGAAAAAAAATCCTACCTTGGATATGAACAGAAATTTATGACATGTTCTTTGCTATTACAGGATATTGTGTTTATTCCTCTCTGTTGTCTCTCAGCAAAGCAAGAACTTCTCTTTGGGTCTTATGAAACATCTTGAGTAGAGCATATTATTTCTCTTGGGAGGGACGAGATTACAACAAACTGCAAATATTAAAAAAATAAAATTCCCAGGGAGGAGCCTCAGTATCAACCTCCAGGTCATCTTCCCCCACAGCCCTCTTGGCATCATACAAACTGAACTTTGTCCTGCCCTAGTTACTAATGTGCCCAGTCCTGTCTTTAGAAACAAAGCATAAACACACACAGGCAAGTGCAAGCTTAATATAAATGTGCTGCCTCTTCCTCTTGTTACACTTGTGAGAAATTGTTTGTGTTTTAAGAGGGAGGACAGGGAAATCAGTTCCCAGGTCAGGTCTTGCTATAGCCCTGCAGGCAGGGAGGACAGAGGCCAGCTCCAGTGCAGGAAATCTTCAAGCACTGAATTGCCACACGCTGACAGGGATGTGCAGGCCCATGTGCTCTCACAGGGTCATGGCGTGTTTGGGTTTTTTCATAATGCTGGCCCCCACACAGCAGCCACAGAGAATGAGGCCATGGTTTTCTTTCAGTTCAAGGAATCACTGGACTGCCAAAGAAACCACATAACAGCTATTCTGCAGATGAACTCAAGTAATGGCACAGCACTTGGGTGGCCATATTTATACTGGGCTAGCCAGGAATGTCAGGATTTCAGCATTCACAAAAAATGCACTTCTGGCACAAACTGTCTCTGTCATTTCAGCTCCACTCCTCAGTCTCAAATGATCCATATTGTTAGGAGAGCTTTAGTGTTTGGAGTAGCATGTGTTTCCCCTCTCCATAGGTTTTAGGAGTAAGGAAATGAATCCTGCCCAGCCGCCCTCTTCAGCAGTTCTGCTTTCCTCTAAGTAAGCAACGGCAAACATGAGATGGGAGAGAGATACATCTGAGCTCATGCAATCTGTCACAGCACAGCATCTCCCAAGCACAGGCTTTTTACCCTTGGATCTGTCCCATCTCTGTCTGCACAGCCATATTTCAAGGATTTGTCACAGGTCACATCTGCCAGCAGTCATGTGGAAGAAATATAGAAAACGAGTAGCATGCATTAGCTCCACTGTTTTCCTCCTGCAGCACTCCTGGGCTTTTGACAAACAGACAAACTCCCATGCTGAAGACAATCAGCCTAATCCCCACCCGGAGAAGCAACTGGGGAGTCAGCATGAGCCTCAGCAGATATTGTCTCACAGGATCAGAAACCTGTGAACCCCACTTGCTCAGGAGGAGTTTAGGAGATGAGGCACAGCCTCACAAGTCCCCAGAAACAACAGCCCAGCAAGGAGACTGGGCACTGCAGTGAGCAAGGCCACCATGAAAACTAACTCAGATATGTTGTCTAGGAAACATAATAGTGAATTTTGGACTTGTTCAGGATTCCTGGGCGTCTGCCAGTCTATGGGAATCATATCTGTGCTCCCTCCTACCTAAGTGCTTCGTGTTTCAGAGCCCTGGGCTTCCTTGGCCATGCCAGAGCAGATTGGCTGTACCAGTCCTCCCAGTGACTCCAACAACTCTTGGCAGTATCATTTTAATTGCACTTGATCTACACGGCTCATTTACACCTAGGGACAAAATCTGGTGTACTTTGAAAGCCTCAGATTTTAATGCATGTGTGCAGTCTACCTTCAGATCAGACATCTCCTGAGAGAAGCATATTCTTTTGTACTTGGATTCTAGACCAGGAAATCCCAGGTAGGAATACAGATGCCCTGATTATGGTTAAAATGGACAAATAAGTAACTGCCGTAAATTGAAAGAGGATTGGCATCAGCCCTTCAGAATAAGAGCATTCTTGTAGATCTTTTAATCTCAATGCCCTGTCAAGTTGGACTGTTGTTCCAGACTGCTTTTTCAGAATTGTTCAATTTTTCTGTACTATGGGACAAATTAACGAAGGAAGATTTAAAAACAAAACAAAACAAAACAAAACAAAAAACACTTAACAATCTTGGATATTGGAGTACCAAAATCAAGCACTTCCAAGTGAAGATTAATTTAATCCTTGTAAGTAAAGTTTTACCATCACATAATACCAGCTCCATAAAATAGTACTGATGTTCCTTGTGACAATTTAGGAGCTTTAACCATATCTGGAAAAATCTCTCAATGCAGAGGTTTCTAAAGTATTAGAGGACTTGGTAGAACCTCTTCTTTGTGAGATCAATGAACAACCAAAGCCACCTGGTGTTGACACAAATATCTTTTTAAACATGGAGGCCTAACACACAAAAACATCTCTTCAGCCAAGGCAGTGGGCCAAGTGTTTAAGATACAAGATTTGCCAGAGTGCTTAGACCTGAAATGGAACCAAGACCAGAGAAACATTCAATGTCTTTGCAGTAGTTTAATGTCTCTTCTACAGGTTTTCTCTGTTGTTTTTTTTTTTTTTTTTTTTGTTTTGTTTTTTTTGGTTTGGTAAATTCAGTGCAGAAGAGAGACCTGCACATTTGCCATTGAACACTTTTCTCAAAAGAAAAGTAGCTTAAAGTAAGCACCAAAGCTTATTAAAAGATTCATACCAAGGCATTATTTTCTTAATAGAAAATGTTCCATAGATACACCATGAACAGGAAATATTGAACCCAAATAATATACATACAAAACCCCCTCAAAATCCCAGTGATGGGAAACTGATCCCAGCTCTATTCAAGCTAGTGCTAAGTTTGCCAGGTGTTTCCAAAGAAATCTAGATTTCACCTGCTTCATAGAGTCAGTAATGAACCGCAAAAGATAATTAACTAAACCTCTGGGCATAAGGAATGACAAATGAAACTCAGGGAAATCCATACACAGTTAATGTCATGTTTACAAGTGTTATTCTGGAAATAGGGCTAGAATGGGAAGGCTTACTGATTCAAGCCAACTGTGATCACTAAAAGCCAAGGTTAGACTCAGCAGTAGCAGTCACGCATCTGCCACCCAGCTGATAATTGACAACACAATTTGTAATTTGTGTTGTTTGCCCCTCTGAGGTGTCTTGTTCCAGTCAGTAACATATTTGAAGAGCTGGTAGACAGAAAACAGGGACAGAAGCACTTTGCACAAATCATAAAGTCCTTTAAAAATCAATCCCCAAGAGCATTCAATAGCTTTACACATGACCCAGCCCCACAGGAGTCTTAACCTGTGCAGTTGAAGTTACTCCAAATAGAGCTGTAGCACTAGTAATCCATGTGGTATGTGAAGTTGGAAAATTTTGAAACTTTTGGACTTCTGTTAAATCCCTGATAATATTTAGATTAAAACCCCTTTGAGGTATGGACAATCTCCTGCTGTATTTATGGAGAGCCTAGGAAAACCTGTGAGGGAGTGGAGAGAAGACTGAGGCAACTTCCCTGGGTCTATTCCAATGAAATTTCTGTTTCTATTTCTGCTGCTCCTACATCTGAAAAGGGTGACTCAGATTATACTGAAAAAAAAAGCCTAGGAGCAAAATTGGTTATCCATGGGCCTTTTCCATATACAGGTTGGACACTAATACGACTTAAATTTTACAAACCCCTCTGAGTAAAGAGGTATAAAATAGAGTGGCTGCATGGCAACAGGATTATCCACAGAAGCTGTTTCTGCATGATACTTCTTTTTTTCCCAGGGCCCTGTAAATTTGGGACTAAGCCAGAAGTAGATGTTTCCTCTTTGCACTGGATACACAGTGCCAGTGAGAGAAGAGAAAGCCTAGGATCTTCTTTGTGCTGCTGCTCTGGTGTGAGCAGATTTCATGTTGTACTGCACTTGTGTCCCAGGTAACTTGTTCAGTATTCAAAAAAACTTCAGCTTTCACCCTTGGTCTCCCTGGCTTGGTACTGTGAAAGTGGCTTGCTGCTCCAAGCTAAAGAGAGTGGAAAGGGTGGATGTAACCCAGGCTTACAAATTCCCTCACACTTGCTGCTTATGTCTCCTGAAGAAAGCCTTGCTGAAGAGGTGCAGCAGTGATTTGCAGCTCCAGATAAACGGGAGCTCAGAACATGCTATGGAGCAGGCAAGGCTTCTTAGCCCTCAGTGTTTCAGTTAATACAGAGGGCTCCAAGAATTACTCCAATAAATCCAAATGCTTACAATTTCTTTTCACCCTAGTACCTCCTCCTTGACAGCATGTCTTCTTCTGTGCCAGCAGTATGGAAATACACTTTCTGAAGTCACATCAGTTGTTCTAGTGATTTCATAATTGTCACAGAAGTGGTAATCCCTTCTCTTACCGATGATGAATCACCTGAGTGGTACTATACTGTTGGGAGGATTACAATATCCAAGAACTTTGTAAGCCTCAGATTTTCTAAAGCCCTTCAGTTTTACCTGTGCCTCCCTCTATCCATTTCAGATGACAGTGTGTTTTTAGGTTTGGCTGGATGAGTTACTGAGACAGGATTCAAGGACAATTGCAGTACCCACCCGCTGATCAGATTTTCGGCAGCCCTGTCTATTTGTGTCCTGTTCCGGGGTTCACGTGGCACATTACACTGCAGAGACTGTAGAGACAGTGAGACTTCAAGGGTGCATGCAGGTGTTTCGATATTATTTGCATAGACATGTGTATGCACTTGGTTAGATCCACGCTCCCAGATCTAGGCACTAGGCAAAACTCCCAATTGTGGAGTTAGCTACTCATCCTTTTTTTGCCTGATCTGAATTATGTATTGGAAAAATCAGGAAAATTCCTTCACACCAAGGTATTTTCTCTGATAACTTCAGAAATTTTACTCATCAAAATACAGTTCAAGTCAATGGAAGACATTTGCTCCTGAGTGGACGCAGCTGCCAGAAACAAACAATGACACACGAAGCTCCAAGAGAAGACTTTTAATTCTAACAGAGCATGTCCAGGAAATACCAATCAATTCATATAGTAACTGATCATCTTCACCCTTAAAAACTCAAGCTAACAGCTGTGCACTGTCTCTTCTTCCAAAAATGACTCCAGATCCCTTTTGACCTGGTGTACACTATTCACTTCTATTGTAGATTTTGGCAGTTTGCTTCATACTTTTAATTATACCCTCTGAGCAATGAAAGTCATCCTGAATAGTTTACAGCCTGTGCCTCATCTGCAAGCTGTAACCTCTTTCTTTGGAATTAGCAACAAGTCACACAAACTTTTATTTGAAACAACCCATTCCTTTTCTGGTGTATACTGGACTGTATTTCCTGCAAATTCCTATCCATTCCAGCTGCAGTAGAAATTGTCTCCATTCACTTGAACCCAAGGCAGATATTTACTCCACAGATCCTAGATTTTTGAAGCCTGAAAAGCAATTGTATTGTCTAACCTAGCTTCCCGTAAAATTAAGGTGCTAAAATTTCATTTAGCTATTTGCAATGTGAGCCCTACAACATTGCACTGACTAGAATGCATATTTTTCTATTCTCACTGAAAGTTAATATGAAATACAGTCATTATTGCATTCCTCAGCTTCCATACAGGCCTGTTCAGCCATGAGGCCATTCAGCCTTATACAGGCCTATACATGACTCCACAAGGTATTAGGCATTGAAGAATCACATCAAAATTGTCAAAGGGTTGTAATCTTTCCTGACCAGTTTTCATCTGTCCCTAGAGGATCACAACAACCTGTTGCAATGCTAAGTCTGGGACAGAGTGCCTGGAGAGCTGCCTGGCAGGAAGGAACCTGGGGGTGCTGGTCAACAGCTGGCCCAACACGAGCCATCAGTGTGCCCAGGTGGCCCAGAAGGACAATGCCATCTTGGGCTGTATCAGCAAGAGCATGGCCAGCAGAACCACGGCCGTGATTGTCCCCTTGTACTTGGCACTGGTGAGACCACACCTTGAATCCTGTGCTCGGTTTTGGGCCCCTCACTTCAAGAAAGACATCGAGGTGCTGGACCACGTCCAGAGAAGGGCAAGAGAGCTGGTGAAGGGTCTGGAGCACAAATCTTACAAGGAATGGCTGGGAGGGCTGGAGTGTTTAGCTTAGAGAAAGGAGGCTCAGGGGAGAGCTTATTGTTCTCTACAATTGTCTGACAGGAGGTTGTGTTGATGTGGGGGTCAGTCTGTTCTCCCAAGTAATGAGCTACAGGACGAGAAGAAATGGCCTCAAGTTGCACCAAGGGAGGTTTAGATTGGATACAAGGAAAAAATCATTTACTGAAAGAATTGGAACAGGTTGCCCAGGGAAGTGGTCTAGTCACCAACCTTGAAGGAATTTAAGTGAGTTGCAGATGTGGCACTTCGGGACATGGTATAGTGATGGGCTTGGCAGTGCTGTGTAACTGGTTGGGCTTAATGATGTTAAAGGTCTTTTCCAACCTAAATGATTCTAAGTTTCTGTGATTCTACATATAATGCTTTAATTTTATCTTGTTTCAGGTTTCAGTAGATTTTCACTGCAATCTGTATGTACTCTCTGGAATAGAAAATTAGATTGATTCATGGAAAATATTATTATCATACTGTTTATGGAGTTTGGAAGGGATCTTGCTAAACCTATTTTCAATTTAAAAATATTTTAGATGGAGGTTTTTGGGTTTTTTTAATGATTTAGTTATTATTGCTGTTTATTGATAAAAATACTCATCTTCAGATGGAAGAAAGCATAGTAAAAGAGTCATCTATTGGGAGTGAAAAAAATTGTAAAATGGTCCCAAAAATGTGAAAAAGATATATTGGAGTTGCTTTTGAAGAGGAGTTTCATATCTTTCATCTGAGACCTTGCATTTTTAAAGTATTTGCAAGGGTGACAGCCTCAGATGCTCAGTCTGATGTCACAGACTTAATGAGAAATTTCAGATTGGCTTTTGAAAAGCTATCTCACTGTGATATACCTTCTCCTAAAAAGCAGAGACGGTTTATGTTGAAAACAGAATAGAAATACAAGAATGATCACTCCCTGTCCTGTATTTAAATCACAGTTCTCAAGTACCTGGTCTGAGTGTGAAAAATGAGGTAAATGGTCAAAAGCAGGTTCTTGTAGGATTTTGTATTTTTGCAACATTTGCTGTAGAATTAGAACGTAAAATAGTCTTCATCCTCCTCTATCTTCCACTCCTGTGTTTTATTTCCTATTTTGCCTAAAACTTGAAAGCTTAGATATCTGTTAAATTTTAAGTTTGGTTTTAGAAGCTGCTTTGATTTCAAATCATTTTCAATGTTTGAGGAAGCTGTCCCAGTAGGTTGGAACTTTGGAGATTATATCCTGCACAATTTAATAAAAAAAAACCATGGCATAAAAAAGTTGCTTAAATCTGCAAGAGAAGTAAACACACCATTCCAGCTGAGGGACCCAGAGGGCTCATTGTTATGATCAAGTGGGTAAATTGCACAAGTTATTTCCATATCCGAAAGCTGAGCTTGCCCTAATTTATTTAGAAACTTGGAGTGAGTAAGCAGCATTTGGTATTAATTGAGGTATAACAATCTTTACAAATGTCTATCCAAAGCCATAAAAATCTGATGTAGGAGTGGCTTAGTTATGCAGTATTAGAATGTTTTCTCTGGAGGAAGTATCAAACACAATATAATCTCTCATAGAGATTCTTTAGAATGACTATTTGCAATCCTGTTATTTTCTTCTTTTCTAGTATTGATATGAACTGGTCTCCTCCAAATTATTATGTAATTAAAAGAGAAATGTAAAGAATCATAGAGTTAAATTACCATAGACTGACTCTTGCCCTCTATCCTACTTGTTGTAAGCTCTGTTATGCAATTGAGTATAGTGACATAAATAGGATATAGGCCCTCTTTATCTCTTTGGAAGAAGTTATAGTGTATTCAAAAGATTTTTGGTATTTGAGTTACTTTATCTTCATTATAAAAACAACTTGGATGTGGGCTCTGGGGGAATTTATAGTTTCTCCATGACACAATTAAATTACAAATGTCTCATTAGAGACTGCCAGTGTACCTCAGATAACGACTCTAAAGTATTCATCTTAAAGCTCATTTCCAGATTGTTTTTCTTTTGAACTCATTGTACTTTAGGATTGTACTAACTTTTATGAATACGTTTTTAAGGGCCACTGTCCTTTAGGGCATGCCATAAATATTGGTGTGCTTGGAAGAAAAGTTGTTAAGAGTCCAGAGAGCAGAATAAGGGGAGAGGCTGCAAAAGGGAAACATAAAACCAATCAAAGGAGTTAAGCCCAGTTATGAAAACTTTTGTCAAGCACATGATCAAGAAAAAGTAGTCTTGAACACACAGATACTTTATCCACTGCAAACTGCAGTTATATCACAATTTCAGAAGATGAAACAACTTGAACAAAAGAATATATTTGCTGTGATTCACAAAGGAAGTTTGACACCAGTTATTTCAAATACTGCCCAAGTTTTACAAAGTAGCCCCTTCAGTGACTGTTTTCTTATATTTTTGGATTTTTCTTTTGGCACCAATAGCACACTTCATTACTGAAAAATTAAATATTAATTAATTATAAATTACCTCTTTTCTCCAAACTCTGACATTAGGTAATGAATCTAAACATCTAACTAAATAGACTTAGATTACTTATTGGTTTGGGTTGGTTTTTTTTTTTCCTAGCTCCTAGAAAATACCACAAAGCTGCATTATTATGTCTTTCATGTATTCCAGGAAATGGATAAATCAGAACAATGCATCCTTTGTATGAAAGCTTGAAAAAGAATTCCTGATCCCCTTCATATAAAACATTTTTTTTTACAAAAACTGAGGCTTTGTTTGTAAAGAATGAACTACTGTTTAACGTTAAATAGTGGTAACCTACTAAAATTTAGATCTCCAATGACTGCACTGGTGAGGGAAGACACCCATTATCCTGCTGCTTTCCCTTAATGTGTTCATCTGAAGGGAATATAGCATATCATTTGTGTAGGAAGGAAGAAAGTAGCTCTAGGTTCTCTAGAGTGGAAGAGGTTCTTCATGTCTTAATACCTCCGTTCCCTTCCTCCTGACATCAAAGAATTGAGCCCAGAGCAGTATACTTCTATTAACTCTCAGAAAGAAAATCCAGCAGTCAGCAAGCTTGTAAAAGAGGCTTCTCTCTCAGACTTCAAATAAGTGATCCCTCTATTTTTGTAATGGTCTCATGAGAAGAGTGCTTGGCTCTTCTGCTTCAGTATTTCTCCCTTAAACTGTGTGACACCATGCACGCTGGCCACTCTATATCATCTGTGACACACACTTGACAATCTATGTCATCAGTCATTTCTTGAAACAGTGATAAATGAACATGAGGAGCACTATGAGTTTTAAAAAAAAAAAAAAGCCCTGCCAGGTCCATACAGCTGTTAAGGTTATGATGTCTTAATTTTGTTTGAAATTTTCCATGAGTTCATATACTGTTCAGAATTCACAGTATTCTCACAGGCTGGAAATTTTAGCAAAATTTCCTACTGTTAACTCAGGTATCAGTTATTTCCTGAAGATGAATTGTGTGAAAGAACTAGCACTGCTTTTTGCAGCAGTTTGTGACCTCTGTTTTTCATCCATCCTTTTTGTTTCCAGGACCACAACAGGACACAAATGTTCAAACAATGTGACAGGAAAGAGCGTCAGCACTTTTAAACTTATTCAGAGAGTATAGATATGAAAATACAAAGTCAAAATACAGATGTGTGTGTGTGGGGAAATGATTCAAGAATACCTAATACACAGCACTCCATTATCCAGTAACTGTTAATGTCTGGTGCACTCTAGCCCACATGGCCGTGGAGAAGAGCTGACACATACAACCAGTTAAATCTCAGAAATCAGCAGGCAAAAAGAAGGAAACAAAGGTACTCCAGTCTCATAGCTATTTCCCAGCCTGACATATAAGTGCTAGAAGCCAGCAGTGCTGTACTGCTATCTCTTAACAAAAAGATAGCTTTTGCTCCCCTCCCCTACATTTGGTAATTCCAAGAGAGGTTGCATGTGCTATATCAGATTGTGGGTAGTAGTGACAAGAGTGATAAAGCAGTAGGCTTTATTGAGGACATTAGGAATGTTTAAAAGTGCTAAGTAGGCCAAGAACGCATTTAAAATATTCCAAAGGCAAGCTAAGAGAAATGGCCTTTTGGAGGCTTTAGAGCAGATTCTCCAGAGAGCTCAGTATCTAACAGCTCCTTCTTAGGCACTTAACAGCAAGGCTGGGCTTTCCAGAGCACTAAGCTCCACAGCCTGATCAGGGGATTAGGAGTCCTGCCCAGCTACAAGCAGGATTTTCATTTTTCAGCCCTAGATTTCTTTGCTAGTCCAATATTGAAATCTCAGGGAAATATTTTCCAATTATTTGTTTTATTAAAAAAATTAAACAACCCTCCTGTGTTTCCTGGAAGTCTGGCAGGACTCACACTGTAATTGTAGACAGACAATGTCACTCCAGATCAGGTCTTGCACTGTAACTCTCACTACACGAGGTGAGAGTTACTTGCACTACCTGGCAGTAGTATGACAGTATGATTAGGTATTGTAATACTGTATTTAAATATTCAGACACAAGCAACAATCTTTCCTTTACATTTAGGTAAAGGAAAGATTTATACAGCTATAAGTGAAACCATTCTTCTGGAATAAATACGATTCTAAAGTTTAGAAATCCTCAGGCTATTTTCTAAACAAAGATGTGGGAAACTATTACTGTTTATATTAAATATTCCCATGCGGATCTTTTGGTCCTTGTGGAATATGAATGGCAATCTCTTGTAAAATCCCTACTGCAGCTGTCAACACTTTTTATATGAGGCATCCCAGACACAGAGAGGAGTGGAGCATGTATGTGTGTGGGACATACCTGTTTCCTTAAGAATTCCTCACCCCTCTGGTGGCAGATAGGTTTTCTGAGGCTACACAGATATCAGAGCAAAGTCACTGAAGTGATTTTTCATAGGGGAGGAGATGATAACGCTTCCTTATTACCAGCTTTCTGAAACAAGAGAACTACTCCTGATTTAGAGAAGAAACTTGAGACTAAAAGTTTGCCCTGTACCACAGAGTGACTCTTCATTCTCACAAGCCCCATCTTCTACAGCCAGTGCACATACATACCAGCTTCACCTTGAACTTTCCCATTTTATCTGCTGCCTTAATGTAAACCTGACCCAGAAACCACCTTCTTCTTTGAAGCCTAAATTAAGTCCTGGACTGTTTATTTCTGCTTGTGACAATATTGTTCATCTGTTTAAACTTCTCCTCTTCCTAGTATTTCTCCTTTTCCTTCTTAGTGTATTTGTGGAAAGTAACCTCATCCTCCCTTAGGTTTCATTGTGTTGCTGACCCATGCCAAGCTCTTCTGGTCTCTTCTTCTAGGACAGGATGCCCAGTGGGCCCTTTGGTAGGGCTGTTCAATGAGCTCTTAATCACTCCATGAGCTCTTCTTTGCTCTTACTCCCCACACGTGGGTCTACTCATGGATAGTAAAAAAAAAACAACCCAAAAAAACAGTTCAAAGTACACCAGAGGATCTCCTCACATTACCTTGGAGAAGGCCAGTCCCTACCAGAAACTGATAAACTACAAGTTTGCCTTCTTGTGGTCAAGAATCCTTTACAATTTCCACAGTATTTTTTCATTCTTCTATTATTTCCAGATGATGAGATCTAAATTTATAGTTTATAGCACTTATACAATTAAGTGAGAGGTGAATCAGGGCTAGGTTGTTTGCCAAAAAACAAGTAAAACTCAAACACTTCATGTCACTGTTTATTTTCACACTCCTCTTGAAGAAATATCTAGGTCAGCTACACCAAGTTTTGACTTCAGCATGCCTTGTATAAAACTTAAGTTATCTTGTTTATACCTTTTTGGATGAATTCTCCAGATATATTTGTAGCCCAAAGCCCATACTTACTGCTGAGAATTAAAACAAAAATCAAGATGAAAAGTTCTCTGTTGTTTCTGTGTAGAGAAACATAAAGCACTACTTATATTGTGCGTATCTGATATTATTATTTTACATCTACACAAAGAGATGTTCTTATTCTATAGGAAATGTTGTTTCCTGGAAATCAATGGCAAAATTCCTGCTGAGTTCAGTAGACCAGGATTCCTTCCAGAGTCTGATTTACTAGTTCACTGCATGAGTTGTATGTTAAGGTAGCTTTGCTGAAATCACTGGAATTCCCTTGGCATGAAAGCAGTGAAATAAGAAACAATCTGAGTACAGAGAATCACAGTAATTTTTACTGGAATAATAGGATTACAATTGAGGGATGACAGTTTTGGTAAATGTCAGCTAACTGAGATATTATTGACTGGCTCATTAGACAGTTGCACACTGCTACAAAAGCCAACTATAAATATATTTCACGTATTCATACCATTTTATAAAACTGGAATATTGCATAGACAAAACAGGGAAACTGCAAAGACTTACATCACTGCTAAATGACTTTCTCTATAAAAAGTGTTTCACATGTTTTAGACCAAGAGCCAAATTCTGCCCCTCGACATGCACATGCAAATTCCATTAAGTAGCTGGAACTACATATTTGTGCTTGTGGGAATGATTTGGCAGTGTAAAGGCAATTCTGGGAGCATTGAGTGTGAGGGCTGCCCAGTGAAAATGCTTTTTTTGTTTTATTTTGTTGTCAAAAACTGTTGATTTGTCAAAAATAAACATTTCTGCACAAATATATATAGCCTGTTTGACTATGAGCACATTTGTGGTCAAGGAAAAAGAGAAAGCTAACATCCACAGCACAGCCAACAAGCACTTATGCCAAACTGAGAGCTAATGTCCATATATAAGCTTTCCCAGACATACTCCTTTCTCTTCCAGTCCATGATGAATCCCTTGACCAGGACAAGTTGTCATCAGTCTTCCTCACTGAAGCTATTTCACACAGATTTATAAATGCAATATTAATTGGACAAAGAGTCTGCCTAATTGCCACTTCCCCATCTCATAGCTTTATGCTCCTGTTATTAAAAACAATTACTTGAACTCTTCCTCCCTTCCAGGGGATTGTTCTCTTAGCAGACACTTGTTCTTAATTGAACAAGGCATTGGCATACCTAATATCTGCCACAAAAGGAGAAAAAAGGATTTTTGAATTACCGGAAATGAGATATTTATTTTCCTGTAAATTCCACTCACCCCTTTAAATATACTAGCAAAATAGAACTTGATTTTGATTTTACTTTGAAAATGTATGTATTTGTCTATATCAATAGCAAATATATTTGCTTCCCACCTCTAGTATTTCAGAAATGGAATTGATATTTCACTGCGCTCTCAGCTTTCAAGGTGCTTGGGGATACAAACTAAGTGACAGACTTTTTACATTCATACGTGCAAGACCAACAACAGGAGAGACACCATGCCTTTGCTGTGCTATTTGCCAGAGCAGCTGACACCATAGGTGGGGGGACTAGTTGGGAAGAGAGGAATTTAACACTAATAGTGCATTTTATGGATGGCTTATCTGGTTGACCTTTGGAAGGCAGAGTGATGTATTAAAACAGAACTTGTCAGGAGTGCAGCCAGTAGGTTAGGATCTAAATCCATCCCGACATCAGGGAGTGAAGCTGAAACAATGCATGCATGCCAGTCCTGCTTAGTCCTTTCTGTAGGACTTTTCCAGTGTGTGAGCCCCAGGGTGATGATTTCATGCCCCCACAAATGGGAACCTCCTCAAGGGAAGTGCAGCAGACATTATGAGACATGAATATCATTGCACATTGCAATAAATATTTTGTGTGACAAATGCTGGCGCAATCAAATATGCCTCCCATTTCCCAATTCTGGCAGCTCAGAAAGGAATTCTCAGGCCCTGTGAGCCACTTTTGCTGGCTGACAAAAACAGGAGACAGGACTTACAAAATGAGCAAGTTTAGCGATAGTTCTTTGCACAGGCTGAATTTCCCTCCATACCATTAAATGTAGCAATACTGACTTTTGGCTGCTATTAACCTTTTTAGTTACCACTCCTTAACTGTTTTTTAAATAAATCCATACTGTTTGTAAATTAAGTTCAGATTAAACATTTTTCCATCTCTACATTGTTTTTCAAAACTGTTTGCTGCTCTGAAATGATGAAACTTCCTTTTGTACNTCTTTCTTTCTTTCTTTCTTTCTGTCTTTTTCTTTCTTTTCTTTCTTTCTTTTATTTTCTTTCTTTCTTTTCTTTCTTTTCTTTTCTTCCTTTTTTTCCTTTCTTTTCTTTCTTTTCTTTCTTTTCTTTCTTTTCCTTCTTTGTTTCTTTGCATCTTTTCAGTTTTAACAGTTTCACTTCTTACCAAAGCTCAAAGCCTGCAGGGAAATGCTTTCCCTTCAGCTGGGCCTCTTCCTATCTTATCAAATAATATTAGTTTGCACTCCATTTATACCACATAGAGCCTTAGAAACTCTCATAGCTTTTAACCTGTCATACAGATTAAGACCTCATTAAATTTCTTACTACCTTCAGCATGATCGTGTTACCTAATGCTAAAGATTTTGGGGCAACATAATAAGTACTGATACAGAATGAAAGCAGAGGGATCTTTCATCATGTGGCTTCATTTGCTAGAAAGAGAATTTACTGTAAATTCAGTTCACTTTAGTCTGTGTTTCTGCATATGTTCTGTCTGGATAAAACATGCCTTGCATTTCCTCTCACAAACACTGCATGATCTGTGCTTCCGAGTTTGAGTGAACGTGTCCATGTTCATAGGTAAAACATGGGTATTTGAGAATTAATAGGGTGTATGTGTGCATGTGCATATGCAGACATGCATACACATGCACATATTTACTTTATAAATAGGTACCAGATGAATGAGCATACACAGGGACAGGAGTAACATTCACCATTTTTTTCTGTCTCTTCTCTCACGTTTGCCAAAAAAAAAATTGTTCAGAGAGAAATAACTGGAATCGAAAGGGGGAATGCACTCTTCTCCTGCTTCTGTGTTTGCAGCACAATAGCAGCTGGAGGTGACTATTTCCAGACTGGACATTTTGGGTGTGAGCACTGTATACACAGTGTAAAAGACAAGCCCTGTCACAGGAACTTTACAGTTGAAACAGGTTAAACAAGATAAAATACTGTTATTTTAGTTTCTGTAGTGAGAATAAGAAATACCAAATACCTTGTTCTCAGTCTCATAGAAAAACAGCAACAAACTCCTGTCACAGCTAATACCTCTGCTACTTGAAGTCTACTGTCCTGGCAGTGTTTGTAGTCCCCTTACAGAGATAGATGCAGTCCCTTTTACAGATAGAGAAAATCCTGAGAAAAAGAGAAAAAAAGAGGCCTCAAACTTACAGAGCACATGTCCCTCATGAATATGAGCATCTCACAACAGTTCTGTGCTTGTTCTAATAACAAGCCCCATAACTGGATGTAAAGCATGGCTGACATAGAGAAGGGCAGCAGAGGCAGAGACCAAGGGCAGGAGCAGCCCATGGCAGTTGAGGAAATGCAGAAGCTGAATGTAAGTTTTCCCCAGGTTTGACCTGGAGCTCAAGCTTTTGGTTCAGCCTTTCTCACTGGGTGCTTATCTAATTATCTAGGAATCCTTATCAGGGCATTACAAGACCTCCTTACAGGACAGCATTGACTAACAATCACTTTGATGAATTTTTCCACGTATTTTCTTTCACCTTTAAAATTACTTTTTCTGTTCCAAAGGATTCGGCCTCATAATGGCATAATACAATTTTCCTCTCGGAAATACACCTTGCTGGGTTGAGGGACTTGTTTAGGGAGACGAGCAATACTAGCTTTCTCCCAGCACATGGTACAATCCCCTTGCTGGTGGAGATGGGGGGGATTGCCCCTCTTGACCTGCCCTCTCCTAGCCCCATTTCCTTCCCTACTGCCTGCCCACCCAACAGCAGCAGCCTTTGCACTGGGCTGGCAGAGGCTCTCCCTCCACCAAGCCCAGATAGCCACTCAAAGGACTTCCCTGTGTCACGTCTGCTGTAAACTCCACCATGCTTTTCCTGTGTCTGCACAACATCTCAGCTCATTAGGAAGACACGAGATAGCAGAGGACCCGATACGGAGCGTTTTGGATCCCCCCAGCCTGGTAGATCCTCCTTCCCATACCATGCATGGGACCCTTAACTTTAACCCAGCCGTGCCTTTTGTCTGAAAGGGAGAGACTATTTATGAGGAGTCATACAAAATAAACACAGAGAGTTCACCGTAAAATATGACAACCACTTTAAATAATGTTGACTTAATTAAACTTTAAACTTTATTTATATATTTTATGGCCGTAGTGTGAGCTCTTCTCGGATGTTTACTTCAGTGAAAAATCCATCATGTGAGGGCCTTGAAAGGAATTAATCCCCTTACCCCTGGCACAGAACTCAGCTCCAACAATTCAGATCTAAATATTTAGTGATGGATGATACATGTTTATAGAACAGAGGGCAGCATGACATTTAAATGGGATCTGGGGTTGCTATAGCGAATGGACATTGTTGAAAAGAAACTGGAAGCTGAAGCCATGCCAGTTATCGGAAGCCAATAAGTCAGCCCCTTGTTGCCTGATTTTTCCCTTCCATCTATTCTTTCTGGGTTTTCGAAGGCTTCTTCACAGAAAGCTACGAGCAATTTTCAGAAGGAAAAGTTCTGCTGACTCTTGTACATTTGGTAGTGCATCCCATGGTTAAACTAATAGCCTCGTTGGGTGTCAGCCAAAGGTTACAGGCCTCTCAAAATATTCTTGGAAAAAAAAAAGAGTTTATCACTGAACTGAAGTTTCTCATTAGTAACCCTGTGTTGTCTAATCTGTGAAATTACATGATTAACTCTTTTGCAGAGACAGCTTCAGCCAGAGTTTGCAATCCCACAGGAAGTTATTAAAAGTATCGCCGAGATAATTTCCCTGCTTTGTACTTGGCCCTTAGGGTAAAGGAAATACATCATTAGATGAGTACTTTATAATAAAGCTATAGATCACTAACAATTATTAAATGGCTGTCAAGAATGATTATTATTTTAAAAGTTGAGCACTGTGCAATTTGAAAAAAACAAATACAAAACCTTGAAAGAAATTACTTCCTTTGTTTTTGTATAGAAATTAGAAACATGCCTTCCCCTCATTCTCTTTGAAGTGATTGTTGGAATATAATCTTTCTCTGTACACAGCCATCTCCACCTTCAACATTACTTTCTGAAACTCTAATAATACTCCTGTGGAAAGCCAGTGTTTGAGAGAATATTGCTCAGTGATGCAGAGGATAACAGGGTCTTTTTGCATAAGCAGAGAAGAACACCTCAGTGCAGGAGCCCTGAACCCCTGATGCCTCCAGTTGCTCATGTGGAGGTGGCGGTTCTCACCCAGGAGCAATCCTTGGGTTTTGGTGAAAGTTGAACTAGGGGCTATCTGGGACACAGAAAACCCTCCCATCATGCATTACAGCTGAAGTCACTTGCAGATGTTTTACATGATTTGTTGCACTTGGTTTTGGCTTTCGAATGAGTTCCTCCCAGATCAATGGGTGGTTTAGTTTGCATCTTTTGGGAGGAGAGGTAAGAGTTCATATCTTTATTATCTTCCCCAGCTACCCAGCTAGTCACCAAGACCTTTTTTTTNTAAGGTCGAAAATTTAAGCCACTGCAAAAAGTAGCTCCCAGCAGTACCTCTTTGGGAGAATATGAAATCTGTGCTTCAGGTTGTTTGGTGCCAGCTGCTTTTTTTTTTTTCCCTTCCTTTTTTTTCTTTTTTTTTTTTTAACCATTAGTGAAAAAGTGAAGTGGTGAGAAGTAAGAGATACTGACAATCTGACACTGCCCATGCAGTCAGTCAGGCTGTGAGCCTCAGCTGGTGACACAGTTACCCTGCAGGGAGGACCATGCAGCATCTGGCTGGATTGCATAAAAGACAAATAGTTGTGAGAGGTTTGACAGAGGTAAAGTTGTGGAAGCAAGAGCCAACAAGCATTCTGCTGGAGCTCAAATCATATTCAGCCAAACAATCCTAGGGGGTTCAGCTATAAGCCAGTTGAAAACTAAGCTGGAATTTGAAAGAACATCATTTGGGCATCCAGGAAAGGAAAACTGCTACCAGACACCTCTGAGAAATCTTATTTGTGCTTGTGTGAAAAAGACGAATCTTTAAAAAAAGTTGTGTTTAGGATTTAACATGCAGACCTAAAGGCCCTGCCCTAAAGTGCACAGCAGGACCAAGCTCACAGGACAGCTTTTGTGATTCCATCACGTTATGGTGCCTCACTGTGACCAATGCACTCACTAGTTTCAACCTAGGAGTTAGAAACTGTGCTTTGAATCAGAAGAAATGAAATCTAATTTCAACTGCCTAAATGCAGGTAAAGAGATTTTCTCTTTCTAGGCTTCATTTTTTATTTTCTCTAATAACTTTTTCCTGACCTTAAATAAGACATAATCTCCTAGGAGAGAAGTTGGTTGACTTGCATATACTATAAACAAAATATATGTTTATACATTTTCGGTATAAGTGCAGTTTCAGAAGAAGGAAGAACTTAGAGACCATCTTCATTCTGTATCACTTGAAGTGGTTACAACTTGTGTCCTCTTTAAGAGTTTAGAATAAAATTTATACCAATTTGCTCATTCTCTTTGTTTGGTAATGTGGTCAGACAATAGCTTGGATTAATACCTAATGCTTTTAATGGTCAACCTAAGATCTACATCTCTAACTCTTTTCAAAAAGCTTGAATTGGTGAAAAGAGTTTGCCTAAATTGTTGCATACACATGGAAATATTCTTCTTATTCTAGTTCTAGTTTCTAAAAATAAGATGACTGGAAGCAATCCGGAAGTGCAGGGTAGGATAATCCAGCCTCTGCAACCTTTCATGACCTTCAAGTGACAGAAATATTTTTTTTTAATGCATTTTGTAGTAAAGAAAAAGACTGATGCAATTTCCCTAATGTTTGTTAAGCAGTTAATAAGAGACAACTTTTTTTTTTTCTCAAGAACTTTAGACACAAAAGGTTCTGGTATATATTCAAACTCATACTTGAATAAATGCAATCTGAATCCTTTAAGGTTTATTACCAGTGTAAGATTGGGTTTTGATATGAAATTAGAAAATTCTTGAAGAACTGTAGGTATGAAAACCAAACCTATAACCAAACAGGAACAGCTTAAGCTGTCTATACAAGTATCCATATTTCCATGAGAGAAATTTCTGGGGTCCAGAAACCGGAAAACATTGAAAATATTGATGCACATTCTACATGAATACTTTCAGAATGGAAAAACATCACAAAACAAAAGCAAGAAATGTTAACCAAAAATCTCTCACTCCAGCCTCTTGCTTTGAACTGGAATGTTATATAGATGTCTGAATTTGTAGAAGATAACCAAGCACACACTTCAGAGCTGATCAGGAAAGCAATATAAACAAAATTGTGACTTGGGAAATGAATGAAGAGTGTAATTTTCTTCATGTAGTTACAAATTCTCAGGAGATGTGTTCTGGCTGATATTAATGGTTAAACACTCATATATACGCAATTAGAGAGATCCAAAACAGCATATGACAGAATAAATGCAATTGGTCACCAACAAAATTCCCATTCTTCCAGAGAGAAGTTTGCCATCCTCACATAGTATGGCAAGTACCTAATTTTGCCATTCATTTCTGATAGGCATGGGGTATCTCTACAGGAGATACATGAATTTTCCTTGGGTTTAACTGTGAATTATGTCTTTATGTCTCTGGGACCAGTTTTTGTTTGGATTTCATTTGAAAACCAGCTTGTCACAGGTAAGAACTGAACAATATGTTCCTTTCTGCAGTACTGACTTATTTTCCTTCTTGCACTACTGATTTTTCTTATTTCTGTTATCCAAGAAAGAGATAACTCTTTACACATAGAAAATATGATTCCAATGTCTAATTAAATTTTTATTAAATCACTACTGTTCCTTTTTCAGAAGTCTTGTACAACTATCCTTTCACTAATTAATGGGTATGGCACTATTAATTTTAAATTGCTTTTTTGGGCCCCCATTCCAAGGATTTTGAGATGTTGGATCTGGCTAGTCTTGTCCTAAACACAATTTTATGAGTCAGTGAAAGCTCATGCTCTGTATGTATGTATCCATGGCATTTGAAGAAAATGTTTCTTCTGCTGAAAAAGGAGGAGGAAAGCTCTCCTCAGACAGGAGTGGATGTTTCCAAATCCATCTTGTCTCACCATAGGTAAGTATCTGTTCTTCAGCAATGTTCTGCATTGCTGAAGGCAGCAGGAATGCAGCAGTTCCCAGCTCAGGGTCAACCTCCTGTCTTCTAATCACACCGATTCAAGTAAAGGTGAAAGTATTCTAATCATACCACAGGCTCACTCCCTAAAGTGTTAGCACCCTTTTTGCCACAGAAATAGGAGAGAATGGCCTTTCTTCTCTGCTATCAGGGACCTGGCACCTTTTAATATCATAATTTGAGTGAAGCTTTGAAGATGAATAGTGGAAGAGGAAGATTCAAAAAAATAACAGCTAGAACAGATGTGCAAAAAAGCCCAAACCCCCAAACCTTCATTGAGTATTTCCTTTACACGTTTTGACTTTGCAGGCTACCCATTTTCCAAAGCAGAGGTATCAGTTCATTTCTGCACTTTTTTGCCAAAGCAGAAAAGAGAATCACGCAAAGCATGATCATTGCCTGTACTCATATTTGTAATTACTCTTACACTTCAGATGTGGGGAAAATCCATTATTCATAATACTGTGTTTTAGTTGGTAGAGCACCAGGCTCACTGATGATTAGTGATAGTCGATGAAATGAACTTTTTCTGAAGTTCAGGGGTCTTGCGTTATATAAAATAGAATTTCTAAAATCAGTGCCTTTGATGTCTTCCCAGTACAAACATTTTACTCACAATTAAGTACTTGGGACAAAAGTCTGGGAGAAGGGGGAGACAGAAAGGGGAGGAGAGATGTGGTTAAAGGCAATCCTCAGCAGGACAACTTAAAAATATGACTATGATTTCTCAACAGCTACTACTGACTTTCCGGTTTTCATGAATTTGCCAAATGTGTTTCTTTGGGTCAGATCTTACTCATCGTGCTCACAGAAGTGTTCTTATCAGCTATGCCAGAGAATAAAGAAACCCAAATTTTGCTTATTCTTTCTATTTTGCTAATTCTCTTAGGATCAGTTCAAATAAACTGGGGTCTATTTTCAGTCAACAGACTATGAAAGTATACTAGTGCTCACATTAGCTAAATTTTTTTAGGGGAAATATGTGTGTTAATTTTCTTGGTTATCAAAACAAAACAAAACAAAACAACAACAACAACCAAACAAAAACAACAAGAAAAGAAGAAAAATGTTTGCCTGCATTTAGAGTGGAAGCTCTGCTACCCACAGTTGAAGCTTATCCACATGCTGCGTCTAGTCCAGCCCTAAACAGATGCTGCCACTTTTGCTGCCATAATTTTGTTTGGAGTTTAGTAGCTATTTTTCTCTCTTTGTTTAGTCTTTGGTCAAATTTTCAGTGCAAAATCCAAAGGTGGTCTATGTGAAGGCTAACTCTGCATGTTGACAGCCACAGAGCTGTAATAAATTGAGCTTTTGCAAATCCCAGCAATGATACAGCCTCACAGTGTACCAAATATCTATCACTTGCATTTATACCTGAACCTGTGTGCGTACTGCATGTCTACCTGTACCTGTATTTTCAAAGCTCCTTTGGTACCTCTGTATGCTCTGCTTTACACATAACACCAGCCTCAGATAGTTCAGACTATCCTGCTGAATCTGTTTGGGGCAAAAAAAGAATTTGTAAGGACATAATGTATAGCCTTCATTGCAAAGTAAACTAGCAGCAAGCATGATGGATGAGTTAAGAGTGCAAGACTGCAGAAAGATGTGAGTCCGATCGGGGGGAGCTGGGTTGAGATTCCTGGTACTTCTGGCAGGAAGACTGAAGAGGCTGGGTAAGTGGCTTCCCACATTGTCTTAAATCTTGCTTTGCCTGGAGTTTGAACAATCTCTCACTGAGTAAGCCTGAGGTAGTGTCATGAACACACAATTTCCAGTGTATGTCTTAGGTGACATGATGTATTTTTTTTACTTCAATATCACCATTCTCTTTCTAATGCACTGTACAGTGTTTTCAGCCCCTGCTGATTCAAAACCTTTTGAATTTTTTCTAAATTCTGTTCTTGTCTGTGTGTTATAAAATCTCATTAGGAGGAACTTTTCCTCCTTATGTAGATACAACGCTGAACTGGTTAAGACATCAATTTATATTCAAGGATATTCATCACTACCTGCAATTAGATCAGACCAAGGACTTTGACCTTTATTTGAACATTCTGTCTTGCCCTTGCCTCCCTTGCCTAGCAAGAAGGTCTGCTGCAGACAAGTGCACATCTGGAAGAACGCCTCTTTTTCTTGGGTGGTAGGAAGTTTCCTCCTAACATCACACAAATGGCCACATGGATATTGTCAAAACCCCACAAAACCTGCCCTGCAGAAGAGATGAGTTTAACTCCCAATCTTTTGCCTGGGGACCTGTTACTGAGCTTGGGGCAAAATAGTTTTCAGTCTGTAAACAAAAAGTTTGACCTGCTCATCTTAGCCAGCTTGTATAAACAGGTCAGTTCAACAGAGAAGTGATGCAGGTTTCAGGAGGAAACAGGGCACTCTCAGCACGCCTGGGACAGATTGTTCCTTGCTGCCCTGCTCCCCACTGAGCAAGTGACAAAGCCCTTAAGATGTCTCCTCCTCCAGGTGAGCCTGTGCACGGTGGGAGAGGAGAAAAGGGAACTCCCTGAGGGTGTCTCTGGATCCGCAGGCAGCAGGGGAATAACCTCAGAGTACTTGGCTTTCAGCGTTCTCAGAGGGAAATGGTCACAGAAGATGGAAGAGGAGGAGTACCTGTTGCCAAATGTCTGTGATTACAGCAGTGGCAAACTTCCAGGGAAACGCAGCCTCAGTTCTGTATTATCAGGATCCTTTGTAAATTGCTATTAAGAAGTATTTTTCAACAATCTCATTTTTATTAGCCGTTTGTGCCCATTATAGTTTTTTAGTTGCTAGTTTGTTATGGCTGTAACATAAATAAAGTTCTAAAAATGTCTCATTTGAGGAATTGCAGAGCTGGGCATGCCATTTAGACACAGATAAAAGCAGATGTAAAGGGCTTTCTTTGTAATGGGTCTATTTTATATTTAATAGAACTGTCATATAAACCTGGACTACCATTTAAAATACAGTTTCTAGGCTATAAAATAAACACCATTTCTAATATTGCTGGTGGCTTTCACCTATGGGGTGCAGTTCATTAAAAGCTCTGTAAGGCATTTACGTGGGGTTACCATATGATTTACAGTCCAGGAGCCACCCCAGGAAACAAATATGTTTCTCTCCCAGCTTAGGAAATAGTTCTTCAAAAATATTAATGATACCTGCAGGATCACCCAGCCATGTGTGATTTGCTTGAGCAGCAGGGCTGCGGCAGCAGCTCTGCTAGGTGCAATTGCTTCCTTCAGGAAAAGTAAGCCTGAGAAACACTTTCACATTCATCTCTCTTTACTGAAGTTTCTAGGACAAGTGTTACCACAAAAAGAAATGTACCTGGCTCAGGCTTCTGTGGCAGGACTGCCTGTGCTGGGCTGAAGGATTAGCTTGTTTGCTTGCCAGAGCTGGGATTAATGACTCATGGAGGAGTCAACTTCTCTTCTTTGGCCATAGGAATGGGCATCTGGGTGAGATGGTTAAAATCAGGTGAAGCACCTGGACATAAATTCTGCACTATTGATCTAATATGAAATTCCAAGTTTATGGACATTGCCTGACATAGTTTCCAGTTTCATCCTAGGATTGAATGCATTTTTCTTAGAGGATTACTTCTCCAAAAGCCCCCTTGCTTTCCAGGAGGCATTCAGGCTTGGTAGGGAAGGGGTCCTTTGTGCTGATCAAGCGTGAATCATTTTCTAACAAGATTCTACTGCCTTGAAAAATCAGACTAAGTGATATACTCTGAATACAGAGTTTGATTTTAGCAGCTAAAATTTTCTCAGAAATTCATTCTCACTAATTATGTCTGCTTGAAGATAGGATTTGATGATCTTGGAGATCTTTTCCAACCTACGTGGAAAAGATAGAATCATGTCTCCATGATTCTATGACCTCTTCACAGAAAAAAATGATCTGTCTGGTACAGACCAGCTGATCCCTGCACCTTATCCAGTAATATCAGGACTTGTGCTGCTCCATATGATCTGAGCAGCAGGCAGGATCCAGATTTGTAGGGTGGCACTCAGTCCTCTGGGCTCTCACTGTCACGGGAAGACTGGACACAGATCTTGGAAGGGTAACCTGAGATTCAATGAACAGAAAATTGGTTTGGGATGCAGCGGGAAGTCAGGGGTTGACACAATGCACAAGGACTATTTAGGAAAAGAAACTGGGAAGATATAGGAATGTCTGAGGGTTCTGGATTGGGCAGATGTACAGAATAAAACTGAATGATGGATGCAAGCAAACTGAGTTTTACTGTCCTAATGCCTTAGATCCCACTGGCAAAGCACTTGTCTTATCTTCTGCTAATAGTAGTCCACAAGGAAAATAAAAAGCAACAAGTCCTGTCCGCCCCTCTTTTAACACGAATAGAGTAAGTATACCCAGTGAAAGAAGTCTTCAAAAATCAGATACATGTCAAACTACATTGTGATATTACAGAGGTTTTGAAATCTGAAGCAGGAATACTTCTGTAACAGAGCTTCATAACAGGACTTTTAAAACTGTTCTTGTATCAAGCAGTCATAAAGTAAAAAATGTTAGTGGTACAGTGGTCCAGGAAACTGCAGCTAGGATACCCTGTGCCTGTACCTTGTAATAGGTTGCTACATACATGGTAGTGTTTTAGCAAGGCTTTCTGAGTAAATGAGACTGGTGGTCAAGTGCATGGGTGGGCACATGTCCATATATATGTGTGTACACGTGCATCTCTCTATCTTTATGCAAGTCACTAACCCCATTAGAGCTGTGTTTGACTGAGGGACTATACCCCTAAGATATCAGCTTTACACACAGTTGCTGGAAGTGTATGGCTTCTGCCCTAGCCTCTAGCACAGAGATGATTGAGGAGTCACTGCAGATCTAGCTACAGGTGCACTGAAAAATTGCAGTTGGGGGGAATTCTGCTGTGACAGAAAGGAGAAAAGAAAAAAAGAGTAAGAAAACTGGGACTTAGCAATTTCACACTAGGCCCTGAAGGTGCATGGAAACTTATGTTTCCAGCTCTGGGGCCTCAGCTCCCTATCTGTCCATTAGGTCCTGCCACTGAACATGAGTGTTGCAAGAAAAATTTAGTATTTGTGGGACAATAAACAAGTTGATAAACATTCAAGTTAATTCACATAGGAATTCATAGAGAGAAATTCATCATTATCTTTCCATAAGACTATTCATACATGAAGATAAATAGTTAAAAACCCTGCTCACTTAACCTTAGACACTTCACAGCAATCCGTATGTTATGATCCAAGTTGTTCTCAGCTCTCTTTAAAGTAGGTGATGATCTCAAGTGGCCAGACACCCTCTGGAGATATGTTTCTCCTCCAATTACAGAGAGAATCTATGGTGACCAGACACCTCTCTGGAGTGCCTGAAGTGGGTGGGATGAGCTCAGAAGGCAGCAGCAGCTCTCCAGGCTCCTCTTCAAACATCCCACAGATGGGAGAAGTCTGGGCAGTGGTGCTTGATGCCAAGTGAGAGGGAAACAAAAAATGGTTTCCAGTAGTGATATCCATCTTGCCATAATTTTTAATCTTTTCACTTGGGAAGGACCTTCCAAAGCCTCCTCTTTCCAAGTGATTTTTGTATTACACAGAAGTTCCTGAAAGCCTCCTGATCAATTGCCCCAGGTATTGAACAAATCAAGTCTTCCATCACTGATAGCTGCATATAATTCTGTATCTTTATTTGGATTAAGTATCTTCATCAAAAATGGCCGTGCAGCCATTTTTGGTCACACACAAGAACTGTGAAGGTTCAGAAGACTTACCTTTAAGGGTCAAAAAATCAAAAAACTGTATATGCCAGGACCCAAAGCATGTGCCACAGATTTGGCATATCCGTAAGTCACGTTGAAGTTAATGGACTGGTAAGATCCTCACTTGAGCTGCAACATAGGACTGCCTGGCAAACAGGGGAAAGGGTGCAGAGACCAGGAGTGTTCACAAAACTGGAGAGAGTTGTGATGATTTCCTTATGACCCATCTCCAAACTGTGCTGAGTGGAGCTCTGGCACAGGAGAGAGTCTGGCCCATAGCATGTAAATAAATAACAACAAGCAAGTCAAAGCAAAGACAGAGATGAATGAAGTGATTCACACAGCGTGGTTGTAATTCTATGTTGTCTCCAGGCTATGGAATGAAAGTCATTAGACTTTGGTTTAGGTTCTCAAAATCATTTTTAGGGCCATAAAGGATGACTTTTATTTTTGCTTGTAAATGAAAGCCAGTATTTTGGAGCTGTCTTCTGAAAATAAATAGAGCCAGGAGGTATAGCACTTTCACAAAAGGCATTAATAAGTGACTGTTGCTACATGTATAAATATAGTTTTGGACTGAAAGGAAAGTATAATGAATTTTAAATTAATAGGTCAATCTTTAATTTGATTAATAAATTTTAAAAAAACAGTCTATACATTGAATTTTTCTAAAACTTGCATAGAAGCCTACTTTCTATCTAAAAAGATCAGGAATAGAATTGCCAGCAGGACTAAAGGAAAATTTATAAAAGGGTAGGTTTTTAAGCAAGTGCAAATCAAAATTGGCAACTTGCTGTCATGGATTCCATGAATTGCATGCCATATTCAAAAACTGAGTTCTCAGACTACTGAAGTGGGAGCATTCCATTTCCTTGCCAGCAATGGACAAATTATGTCCAGACATCTTCTGTAATCTCATCAGCATGTCCAGTGAGGGGTGGCAATCAAGGAATACACTTCAAAGTGTTAGGAGGATGCTGAAAAAGACATCTGTGGACAGATGGCAGACAGCTCAACTGGCAGATGCTTGGTATCCCCCAGTGTGGAAAGAGGAAATAAGTGTAAGAGTCTAGAAAGATGGGTGGTAGATTCCTCTGCATAGGAAAAAGTTATTTTAAGTCTGTGTTAGCTCATTAAAATCTACTGAAAGAATGTTGTGTCTTTTGGTTCTGGCTGAAAGGACATAATTGGAATATGATCATGGAATCATAGAACAGTTTGGCTTGGAAGGGACATCTTAAAGGTCATCTAATTCCAATCCCCCTCCCATGATCTAGCAGGGATGCCCCCTGCTAGAACAGGTTGCTCAGGGCCTCATCCAACCTGGCCTTGAAGGAATGAGGCATTCACAACTTCTCTGGGCAACCTGCTCCAGTGTCTCACCCCCTTCATATCCAAGAATTTCTTCGTAGCATCTGAGGTTAAGGAAACCTCCCTGTCCAATTTTTCATCCACTAGAATTCCCAAATCCTTCTCTACAGGGCTTCTCTCAACGGTTTCTTTTTCCATTCTGTGCTCACATCTGGGATTGCCCCAACCTAAGTGCAGCACCTCAGGCTTGGATTTGCTGAACTTCATGAGATTCTCATGGGCCCACTTCTCAAGTTTATCCAGGTCCCTCTGGATGGCATCCCATTTTTCTGTTATGTCAAGTGCACTGCTCAGCTTTGTGTCATCTTCAGACTTGCTGAGGGTGAGCTCAGTCTCACTGTCTGTGTCATTGGTAAAGATATCAAAGAGCACCGGTTCCAAGGCAGAGCCCAGAGCAGCACCGCTTCTCACCAGCCCCCATCTGGAAATAGAGCCACTGACCACAACTCTCTGCCTGCATCCATTTAGACAATTTCTTAGACACTGAACAGTTCATCCTTCAGATCCATCTCTCTCCAATTTACAGCTAGAGAAATACAGTTGTTGACTGTGGCTCTATCAAAGACCTCATGGAAGACGAGGTAAATAACATCAGTTGGTCTTCCCTTATCAAGTCTTGCAGTCACAGAAGGCCACCAGATGGGTCAGGCACTATTTACCCCCAGTGAAGCCATGATGCTCCATAGACCATCTAGAAATTTCACCTATAGTTTTTGGGCTTTGTCAAGCTCTGGGTCCTGAAATGTGCCACTGTAGGAATAGGGATCTGGGCTCCATCTCCTCCACTGAGGAGTTCACTTTGGTGACCCTCTGGCTTGTCACCCCACATCTTCTTTGTGTAGCTGTCATGCAGATGGAAGACTGGACTCAAACAAACTGTCAGGTGCATGAACCCAGTCCTCAGGCTTAGAAATGACCCAGTAACACACAAACAGCTGCACAGAACCACAGAAAGCAAAAATGTGCATCATCCAGTAGTCCAGATCCCAAGTAACTGAGACCCCTAAAATGCCAGGAAGATACTGGATTTTGCTGCCTGGTGGCTGGACGAGGAATTAACTCAGTATGGAAAAACTGTGAAGGTCAGCTGAGATATAGAACGGGCTTCTAGGTGTTCTCAGACTACAGAAAGGACTGTCTCCTTCTAGAGGGAGGACATCCAAACTGTTCTGTGCAGGGAATTCTG
Source organism: Leptocoma aspasia (assembly GCA_013399835.1). NCBI lineage: Eukaryota > Metazoa > Chordata > Aves > Passeriformes > Nectariniidae > Leptocoma > Leptocoma aspasia. The sequence continues at coordinate 66,212 of VXAX01001645.1, read as the reverse complement.
CAGACAGTCTGGACAAAAAGAAGAAAGCATAGGCACCAGCTGGCATTAGGGTCCTGGTGCTGGACTGGTAAATTCTGGGTAAAAGGGAATTGTCTCCTGGCTTAGCACACTTACAAGCTCACTAGCACATTTTTTATGTCTTTACAATCTCTATTCCCAGGCTGGGTGGAAGGCAGAGACTTTACATCTTCCCCTGGTTGTTTTGGGGTTTTTTTGAAGAAGACAGAGAGATTGGGAAAAAAACCTAAAAAGACTCTGTGAGCTGAGGAGTGGAGATGACTGAAAGGCTGGGCTGGGACAAAATGTCTGCTTACCAGAAATAATGAAAATAATTAAGCACTAATCTGACTTGTCTGTACAGATGGATTTCCAGCATAAGGGAGCAGTGAAATAGCACATTCCCCCAAGGGGAGCTCCTGAGCAGGGAAGCATAATTCATGCCTGAGAGTTAAGTCTCAGTTTGGCTCTTTACTGTGAAATTACTGCACTGCTGAAAATGCACACGCAGACACACACAGGCATACTGACACTGGAAGAAAAGCTGTGTTGGCATTTATAAGACTGTAAGGTCAAAGTTAATTTTGTCAGATTTACTAATTGTTTTCAAACTATGTCTTTTGTTTAAGCTTATTTAAAAGTAAACTCTGACATACTGTGATTTGATTTTAAATACCTTTTGGTATCAGTCATTCTGAATTATAAATAGCTTCATCCTTCTTTCTTCTTATCACACTTTGACATATGCAAGATAATAAGAGGGATTTTAGAAATATTGATGCAAACCAGCCACCTCTGAATCATGTCAAGTCAATAGTCCCCAAGTGCTAATGTTCAGATCATAGAGGAAATGTGTAGAAAGGGGTTGGAGAAGGGAGAGAAACTTCTATGGATTTTGAGCCTGAAATGATTCATTATTCACTCCATTTAAAATTGTTAAAGACTTTTTTTGTAAGCATGCGTCCGTTTCCCATCTGCATAGAGAGTATGGCAATGTGACCACAAGTGAGCACAGTTAAATGAAGATAGACATGCCTTAGTGCATGCTGTAAGTGGATTTCTGTCATCACTAAGGCTAAGCTATGGGGACTAGGGGGAAGATGAGATTTCATACTAGCATTTTTCTACACTTGTAGTCCTGTGGGTATTTCTGAGTTTTGCTTTGTTCCTTGAGGTAATAATGTTTTCATTCTCTAAACAAAGATTTGCTAGATTTGCTTTCCTGTAAGAAATCTTCCAGGGACTGGAGGAGGGCTATCCTGTCCTTAGAAATACTACACCAGATTAACAGAAAAGCAGTGGCACAAGAGGCAAGAGAAATCCAAACTCCCATTTGGAGTTTTCAATTGTGTTTTCTCTGAAATATCTTGGTCCCAATCCTTCAATCACTATCATGCAACCAAATTTTTTACACATGAGCATGGTCATTTATTTCAATGGGAATGCTCCCATCGGTAAAATAGTTCATATAACTTAAGTATTGGAAGGACTGAATCCTGTGTAAAATTGAGGTATTTTCCACAAATTCTGTCTTCTGAATGCTTCCAAGTCATGATCAGTCATTCTATTGCCATTTCCTTGGCAAACCAATGGAGCTAGGAGACTGCAAGTTTGTTCTTGTCTATTGAAAAAAGATGTGATGCTCCTGCAGAAATGTAGTCTGCAAGACTTGTAAAATAACCCTCCTATCCCACCTCAGCACTCAGTTTCAGCTAGAGCCCATAATTCTGGGCATCGTGCTTCAAGAAGACTACAAATCAAATAAAGAGAGAATCCAGAGGTGAGCAAATCGAATTATCAGAAGCCTAGAAGACATTACTGTGGATGCAGAGGATATGTCCTGAAAGGAATTTGCTTAATCTAGAGAAAACAAAGGGAGACATGACAACAGTCCGTAAGCATGCAAGGGGATGTCACAAAGAGGAAAAACTTAACCTGATTTCCACATAGACATAACAAAAAGAGATGAGGCTCACTTGTAAAATGGGAGATTGAAGACCCTCTATATTTTAGTAATTTTCCAGTTTTAGTAAGAAGATAGCAGTCAGCTTTTTTTGCCTGGAGAAGAAAGGTGGAGATAGCAGAACCTTCTTCACAGAAGACCTTCAAACAAACATCTCCAGCTATGAATAGTCAATCCCATGTACTGGCAAGGGGATGGTTAGAAGACCTCAGAAGGTCCCATCCATTCCTATCTTCTGTTAACATAATCAACAAAATTCACAGCTACATACTAGAGGCAGGAGTTTTATTACTGGGAGTAGAGAAAAGGCAGAAAGCATCAAGATATTGCTGTCAGACCTCAAATGGAGCTTGTAAAACATCAGTAATATTCTGTTTCAATCAGGGAAAGACAAAAACATGATCTGAGAAGAATAAGCACAAAACTCTAATATGACCTTCTGGGAAAATATTTTCTTCTTACTCCAGCACTCCTTGATCACTTTTCCTCCTGGCCTTTGGATTTTTATCTCACGGTGGAAAACGGAAATAACACCCCCAGGATGGCATAAAGGCAGCTTCATACTTCAAAGACTTTTTGCCAAAGTTTTGTTACAAAGCATTATTTGTAACAGTGATGTTTATAATGATAAAACTTATAGTCTTTGCTATGTCCAAAACACAAGTAGAAGACCTGAGAACAAGCAATACCCACTGTCAAGCTACAATAATTCATCAGGAATAAAACCTTGCAAATTTCTTTCCAAAAGTGAATGGAAATGGGATCTAATGACATTCAAGTAACCTACTCAGGTTGCTAAGGTTGAGCAGAAGATACTTTTTATGAAAATCTCAGGCTGAGCATGTATTTAAAAATACAGAAATGAAAATATATTTTTTTCTTTGTTATTGCATGAATCTGCATCTGCACAATGCTTAGGGTGGAAGAAGGCTGCAAAAAACTAGGGAGAAAAACTAATGCAAAAGACTATAAAGAAATGGAGCTGTCTTGCTCCTAAAAAAAAAAAAAATAAAAAGGGGAAAAAAAAAGTTCAGCATGGATCCATATGGTGTGAGATTTCTCTTCTGTGACATTTTTATTAAGGTTATGTATATGACCGTTCATCTTCATTCTGCTGGTGCTAATTGCTGTCTATTGGACCCTTTGCTACTGTGTACAGAGAACACATGCTTCCCCTCGACACTGCCATCGCTGCGAGTGCACTGGGCTGCTCTGCTGTCCTCAGATAGGAACCTGCTGCTGCTGCCTGACCGCAACAGCTGGGAATATTCTGCTTTTAAAAGCTTATCTTGTTGATACTTGAGTTGAGCTATTACACAGTGGAACAAGCAAACAGAATGAATGGACCCTCTGCGGGCAACTTATGGTAACAAAAAAAGCTTCCATGTGCTTTTGAATGTGTCTCTTGTCTTGGAATTGACAGTGATGTTTAGCATAGATGTTTCCTGCGACAAAATCATGATGGTATAGAGCCAGAAACAGGCTAAAAAGAAACATCCACAGAAGACATGTTCAGCACTTAAGCTTCTTTGCAACTCTAAGCAACATCTAGAGACCAACCCTGCAAAGGTTTACTCGTGCAGATGGTCCCGCTGAAATGCAAGGGACTGTTTTGTTCTCTAGAATGGCTAATTTGATTAAGAGTTACTTTATGCACAAAATCAGTGGGTAAAGCATATTTCCTCAATCTTCTATGGGGCTTTTAAGTAATCAGTCTGAGAATCAGGTTGTTTATTTATCAGCATTAGGTCCATACACACACATATATATTGCATGCACAAGCAGATCAGAGCACAGAAACACAAATATTCCCATGTTATGGACAGACCACCCAGGGAAATACAGAAATCTATTAATTTTGCTTATCACTTAGACTCCAATTTAACAAAACATCTAATAGTGTCATGAATTTTTCTGTCATGAAGGAAGTGTTGCAATCATCTAATCTGACTTCCTACATAATCTAGACTAATGTATGATTTCTCCAAGCAATTCTGACTCGCACATCCACACAGTTCAAACTGTAAAAGTTAGCAGTGGCAATAAAAATAATTATCAGACTTAGATTTGTGAATTAGTGATTCTTAAACTGTTAACACATTGCCTTTTGTGAATGGCGCTGCACTTAGCCATGCCCTGAACTACACACCAGTCTGCCAACAGACTCCACATGACCTCTAGGCAGGAAAATCTCTCTTCTGAAGTCTTAATGGAGGTGTTGTCTGAGCAAGCACAGGCCCTGAGTGACATGTGCATTATTCTGTGCATGGATGAACATCTGAAAATTTGGCTCTGAGACCACACTGGGCAATCTGTTGAGAGTTGAACTTGACACCTAACAGCCAGAGTAGTGGTAACTTTGGTCTCACAGCGATGGTGATCCTTGCTGTCTGACCGCTGGTTTAACCCGTTAACATCAGTTAAGTGGCCAGTTGTAATTGACACGGGCAATCCGTGGCTACATGGCCTTTGCCTGCTTTCTTGGTGGCAATTTTGGCTAAAGGAAAAGCTATTCTCTT
>VXAX01001645.1:25266-61726 GCA_013399835.1 Leptocoma aspasia | reverse complement strand
TTATTATTATTACTATTATTACTATTACTTTCTAAATCTCATTAAGGGTACGTAGCCCCTCAAGAGGCTAGCCAGCAGCAACAAACATATATTTTTGCATATGTACACACATAAAAATATATAAAGATAAATTTTCAAAGGATACCAATGTTATTAACAACTCCAGAAATTACTACCAAAACAAAATCAAAGAAACAAGCCCCATACCAAATTCCCTCCCACCTCCTAAAAAAACCCCAAACAACTAGAAAAATAACAAATTATACATTTTAACTGCCTGCCTGTGGTCAATAGCCTACCTTATCCCTTTCTGTGCACTATTCTGAGATCCTGGCTAAATTCTTGTGGCACATTTTGATTTTGGGGCTGTGATGCTGCTCAGGTNCAAGGAGAAAAACTAATGGAAAAGAATATAAAGAAAAGGAGCTGTCTTGCTCCTAAAAAAAAAAAAAATAAAAAGGGGAAAAAAAAAGTTCAGCATGGATCCATATGGTGTGAGATTTCTCTTCTGTGACATTTTTATTAAGGTTATGTATATGACCGTTCATCTTCATTCTGCTGGTGCTAATTGCTGTCTATTGGACCCTTTGCTACTGTGTACAGAGAACACATGCTTCCCCTCGACACTGCCATCGCTGCGAGTGCACTGGGCTGCTCTGCTGTCCTCAGATAGGAACCTGCTGCTGCTGCCTGACCGCAACAGCTGGGAATATTCTGCTTTTAAAAGCTTATCTTGTTGATACTTGAGTTGAGCTATTACACAGTGGAACAAGCAAACAGAATGAATGGACCCTCTGCGGGCAACTTATGGTAACAAAAAAAGCTTCCATGTGCTTTTGAATGTGTCTCTTGTCTTGGAATTGACAGTGATGTTTAGCATAGATGTTTCCTGCGACAAAATCATGATGGTATAGAGCCAGAAACAGGCTAAAAAGAAACATCCACAGAAGACATGTTCAGCACTTAAGCTTCTTTGCAACTCTAAGCAACATCTAGAGACCAACCCTGCAAAGGTTTACTCGTGCAGATGGTCCCGCTGAAATGCAAGGGACTGTTTTGTTCTCTAGAATGGCTAATTTGATTAAGAGTTACTTTATGCACAAAATCAGTGGGTAAAGCATATTTCCTCAATCTTCTATGGGGCTTTTAAGTAATCAGTCTGAGAATCAGGTTGTTTATTTATCAGCATTAGGTCCATACACACACATATATATTGCATGCACAAGCAGATCAGAGCACAGAAACACAAATATTCCCATGTTATGGACAGACCACCCAGGGAAATACAGAAATCTATTAATTTTGCTTATCACTTAGACTCCAATTTAACAAAACATCTAATAGTGTCATGAATTTTTCTGTCATGAAGGAAGTGTTGCAATCATCTAATCTGACTTCCTACATAATCTAGACTAATGTATGATTTCTCCAAGCAATTCTGACTCGCACATCCACACAGTTCAAACTGTAAAAGTTAGCAGTGGCAATAAAAATAATTATCAGACTTAGATTTGTGAATTAGTGATTCTTAAACTGTTAACACATTGCCTTTTGTGAATGGCGCTGCACTTAGCCATGCCCTGAACTACACACCAGTCTGCCAACAGACTCCACATGACCTCTAGGCAGGAAAATCTCTCTTCTGAAGTCTTAATGGAGGTGTTGTCTGAGCAAGCACAGGCCCTGAGTGACATGTGCATTATTCTGTGCATGGATGAACATCTGAAAATTTGGCTCTGAGACCACACTGGGCAATCTGTTGAGAGTTGAACTTGACACCTAACAGCCAGAGTAGTGGTAACTTTGGTCTCACAGCGATGGTGATCCTTGCTGTCTGACCGCTGGTTTAACCCGTTAACATCAGTTAAGTGGCCAGTTGTAATTGACACGGGCAATCCGTGGCTACATGGCCTTTGCCTGCTTTCTTGGTGGCAATTTTGGCTAAAGGAAAAGCTATTCTCTTCCCCTTCCCTACCACTTTTGCCTTGTGCGACTTTCTCATTTGTGCTTATGCAAATGTTTATATGAAAAAACTGGATGAAGCTTAGAAATAAATCCATGTAGCTCCCTGTGCTATTAATAAGGTGAAGGATTTCTTTCAATAGACATACAGATTTTTAAAAAAAGATAATTTAGAGTCAATGCAAATGAATTCCTGCTTTTTCACTATAATGAAAATTTGAAAATTATTTGCATATAAAAAAATAATTTGAATGCATGTACCCACTACTTTCTCTCCCTGGCACTATTTAATCACTTTCTAATTATTATATTTAGTTCGTGTTTGAAATGAAACTCCAAAGAAAGTGCTGAAAACACTTGAAAATGGAACTTCCCAAATATCCTTCTATTTATTTTCTTAGCTACAAAATATCAGTGTAATGCAACAAAAAAATTATTAAATTTTTGNCCCACCTCCTAAAAAAACCCCAAACAACTAGAAAAATAACAAATTATACATTTTAACTGCCTGCCTGTGGTCAATAGCCTACCTTATCCCTTTCTGTGCACTATTCTGAGATCCTGGCTAAATTCTTGTGGCACATTTTGATTTTGGGGCTGTGATGCTGCTCAGGTGGGTCTAGATGCAGCATCCCACACTTTGTTTAGAAAACCAGTGGTTTTGTATGCTAACTTCATGTCTGCCCAAGACTTGGCTGCATTTTAGTTGATCAGGGCAAGTGCTTCTTGTGTTCACATTTTTATCTAGTTGGACAAAATTATTTGCATTACATCTAGGAAAATGCCATGCAATCTTTTAAATTTTGTGGATAAAAATACACCTAGAAGTTAATCTTTAGTAATATTTTGCCGCCCTTTTCTTCATCTTCTCTTTTTCTTTTTCCTCCCTGTCATAATCCTGTCTTTGTTCTTGTTTAAACACTTCTTGCCCCACAGGCTTCAGTCATGACAAGTCAAATTACTACCTCTCTTTGTTCCCATGTACAAGAAAACAAGGATGTTGTCCTTACTTGGGGAAGGGAGGACTAGGAAATACATTCATGTAAGTGCCTTGCCAGCTTTGAAATATCTTGCAGAATTCTGTTAATGTTTCTCTGCCATGCATGAGGCTTGCATCAAGTGCCTTTTTCAACAGCATTACTGTAGACAACCATTTATCAGGTGTATATTGTATGGCAGTGTGGTGTTTGGAAATTCCATTTGCCATATGTTATTCATGATCCTTGCTCACAGCCTTCATTTGTCAGGGGATTTAGAACTCAGCTGTGTTTAGTTTTTGGGGCTTGAGAACAAGTTGACCCACAAGCAGACACCTAATGATATAATTTGTTCAGTGCAAAAGGTTTGACTGCCCTCTATCAACCTTTATGCAGACAACTCCTTTGAATACAGTAATGGATGACAATATCAAAAGCATAAATCTCGGCAAACTTCAAGGTTTCCTGGAAAACATGACTCTTAAACTTTAGGCACATAGACATTTGGCACGATGTCAGAAACTTTCTGGACTATTCATTTATCCAACTCTGGCCAAAAATAACCAAAGACTCTATGTGTCTGTTGATTTGTTTTGAAATCCATTCAAAACGGCAAAGAAGTTAAAAAGTAAGAGACCAGCAATTGAGAAACAAGACTTCTGAAGTATGAAAGATCCTTTTCTGTATCTTACAACATGTGGTGCTAACAAGCCAGGTCATGTCCCTCTTACAAAATGCTTTCTGTGAACTTAGTGTGGCTAAATTAGCGAGTAGAAATGACATAGTTCAGGTTCCTTATGGGTTTAGAAGGTAGTAAATAGAGGCCTTGCCAGAGGACTTGCTTCAGAGAAGTAGAAAATGCTGATGACTGCAGGCTCATGCCAGTGGGCATGAGAGAGCAGTCAGAGTAATGGTCTTCTTAAGCCTGATTGATTTCCAGGGTCACAGTTTCCCTTTTTGTAAAATCTGTCCCATTCTTAACTTTATGCCTCCTCTGTGACGTTCCCTGGCTTGTTCTTCTTCCTTTTCTACATCTGCCCTTTCTACTTTCCCCTGCTCTACCTCTACCAATGGGAGGCAGAAAATCTCATCTTCCCCTTCTCTACTCAGCCTCCCTTTGTCTTTCCCCTTGGCATGCATCCTCCTTTCCTAAGCAGAGTGGGTTGTCAGGGAGCACCACAATGCTGCACTTTCTCCTTCTGCTTTGTCTTGTTGCTCATGCCTCTTGCTGCCCCACCTGGGAGGACCTGTTGTGGTGCCAGTTGACATCCTCAACTCCATAATGGAAACGTGCCCTTGATAGCACATGATGGCACTGTTGGGACTTCAACACTTCCATCACTATTAGGTTTCAGTTTAAACTATAAGGAAATGGGAGAAAATAAGATGATGATGATGATGATGATGATGATGATGATTATTATTATTATTATTATTATTGTTTTTATTGTCACCACAGTCTCTCTAAGTAACTTTAGTAGCACCAGAGACACATGAAGTTGGCTGCACTGTTCCTCACCTTTCCTTCTATATATCCAGCATCACTTTTAACAGCTTGAGGTTTTCTTCATTAAATCCTTTTTCACTCTCGCTCATGCCAGAATGCTTACATGTTCCAACAGGAGTGATCAGAAAAGAAGGACAATTATTATAATTTATGAAAAACCTATTTGCTTTGTTATTGCTTCATGCTATTCCTCTTATTATTGTGCAGATGAAGAGTTACAGTATTTTGCATTTTGATTTTTATCTATGCAATGTCTACTTAAAAGAAAAGCTCTTATTTCTGTATTTCTGTTTGGGGCCCTTGGCTGCACTGTATAATCCCTGTAATAGTGCCAACAGGAGTAATAATACAACAAAACATAGAGAAGTTTTCCAAAAAACACAGAACACAGAAGGCACATGTGCTTGTAAGGGGTTTGTGATAAATGGGCTGGCAAAAGGAATCATACCTTCTGATACCATCTCCTACAGGTGCAGATTTGAAGGTGCAATAAAGTTTCTCTCTGAAAGCCAAGCTGCCTATGAAATAGGAAGGAATCAAAATTACACTCTGTTCTTGGAAAGAAAATATTCTGTAGGCTGCAAACATTGGAGCATGGCTTTTAGGTACTTAAGGAAATCACACTTTTTTTAGTGTGATGGTTCTATGTACAAGAAATGAAGGTGGCCAAGGAAGGCCAGATGGCTGTGAAAAATAGGAAGTGGAAAAGATGTAAAGACAGGAGAAGAATGGAAGAGATGTGGAGAGAAAAGGGAAAGGAGAGGGCAAGTTTTAAAATCCTGGCCTATATGTAGCTTGGAGACTTCTGTGTCTGCCTTTGAAATATACCTTCAGTACTGCTGAAGGTAATCTTTTGTGTTTCTCCAGCTATAGGAACTCCTTTTCTAACAACCAAATGAAAAACACTTATTACTACTTCCAGCAAAAGATGAATAAAAATGAACAAGAAAGATTATTTCTTTCAATACACATGCATGAGAGATGTCTACTCTTACTTTTCTTCATCAAGTGCTTACTGCAGCTATACAGCTGTGTTAACAATACATGAACATGGCCAGGCTTATGAAGGAGTGTGACATCTTCACTAAAGAAATGGTCTGGGTCTTACAAGGGGCCCAGAAGCAGCAGTATCCTGCTGCCAAACAAGAATATCTGTCTTGCTGAGTGGTCCTATCAGGTAATTCACTTTTTTACCAAAAAGTCAGATTTTGAGGTGGAAAGGTAATGAAAAGCATCATTGCTGCATTTTGATGTTTGCAAGTGGGAGATGTAGAGTTCCAGAATTTGGCTCATCTGAAACTGCTGAACATGTGCATAGTTTGGCTCTGCTCAGAGCACAAGTTATCCCATCTTCTTCTGTGAATTATTTGGCAGGCTTTCTTCCCCCTGCCCCCACAATTTTCAATGGCAAATCTCAGCTCTGAAAACTCCATCCTAATTGTGCATCCAAGCTTGATATAAATCAATTAGTTTCTTCCAGTGGACCTCTGCTGGTTTCTGCCAGCTCAGCATCCGGCTTTGAGTATTTCCTCATATGCATTGTTCCTTCTGGTTTAACCAGTCCTTGCTCCCTCCTCTAATGAGGCAGAGTGGTAAATTGTAGCAGACATGCCCTAAATCCCTTATCACAAGCGAAACTCCTTTTACTTTCATATTCCCTGTACAGTTTGGCAAAATCTCCCTGCCCTTATTCATCTCTGTCTCATCTTGAAAGCACCACTAAGGCACAGTATTGCTAGTTTTTATATTTATAGGGAAAGCCTGTCCCAGAAAACAGCTGACTCTGTGGTAATTGGTTTTGGGTAAAATATTTCTGCCCCTGGCTAATCAATGTCAGGGCAAACATGAGGTGCACTGAGATGATCCACTGCAGAGCAGTAGGTGCTAGCCCAAACTCCTGTAGAAGTCTCTGGCCCCTTCCAGAGAAAAGTGGAAAAGTCACCAAGAAAAGAGCCCCTATATATTCTTGTAAAAGTGAATGGGAAATCTTTAAAGCGAATCAAGATGAGATCTGAAGGTTCTTGCAGAGTCTGGTTCATGAAAGACATTAGAAGTCCACATTCATACAAGGCTTCAAACACGAAAGCTGGTGGAGTGACAGCTGGCGGCAAAAGAGATTTTGTCTACTGCCACTCATGGACGTCACACCAGATCCTAGCACAGACAGTGCTTTGTCTGAGGCTTGACTATTTCTACCTTCAAAGGAAAATTATGGCAGCTGCCACCTGCAACTTATAAGAATTCAAAAGTGAAGAGAGGAGAATCTTCTCCTGAAACAACCTTTGGAGAACCCTAAAGTGAGGGGAGTAAGCACAGTGGAAGTGGAGGGATGAGAAGCATGGTCCTACTCAACATTTCTGCCATGGACTTAGTCTGCTTAATACACCTAAAAAATACTTGGCTTGGGGCCGACTTGCAATTATAAACAAATATTTACTCAGTCTTGACAGGTTCATTAACTCTTCACATACCTATCCTTATGCAGAGTACAGCCAAATCTTCAGAAGCTGTTGGTTGAGTTTTAAGATATATTTATATGTTAGGAAAGCATAAACTTTTAATTTCATTCAGCTTTTATTTAACTGATTTGGTGTCTACAGACTGTGGTCTGAAAATTAGCACAGGAGCACTGCAATCAATGGACCAAGAAGTTCTTGGTAATGCAGGCTTTGGCTCTTCACCTTTTGGCTGATAGTTACAACTTTCAACTCAAATACTTCAGATTCCAAAGATTGTTCCTTTGGCTAAGCATTGTAAGTCATGGCAGAAATACAGAAAATGTGCCATTATAATCTATAGAAAATCACAGGAAAATATTTTAAAGGAGCCAGAACCATGCAGTTTTATCACATATTTTGGGTGAGAATGTCTAGGAACAGACCGTTACATTGGTCCCCAATAAAAAAGTCCTCCAAAGAAAGGATTTCATAGAATAGGACCTATCTTAATGACCTGAATCTGTGAAAAAATGAGCATCAAGAAGCCTTGCTGTGAAAAGAACTCAGCACCTCACCCTGTGTAAGGATTCTCTAACAGAAGAATATTTATTTTTCTGTGTACTCACCTACACCTACACATTAATTCAGTTGGGTGCTAATTTTGGGCGCTCTGGAGGGGTGAATGTATTATGCAAGTACTCTGTACTGAGCACTACAGTCTGCTCCCTTAACAAGAATCTTTAAGTTCAGTTTTTCTCCAGATTCATGAAAAATCAAATAACTCTTTCCATCAGAGATTTGCTGCAGGAAGGAAGCATGGCAAGGCAAATCCTCAGGGCAGTGGCACACAGTAGTTTGCAGCCACTTTTACTAAAGTAATGAACTATGGGCAACTTGCGTTTCATATCCTTCCAAGGACACTTTGAAGGATATTCCATGGGGTTGATTGATGTTTTCTCTGTGTCTCTTTTGACACAGAGATCTGAGCTAGATTTTTTATTATTATTATTCATCTTGTTTGAATTAGCTAATTCTGTTAGAAACAGCTAGGATCAAACATATATTTTTTTTTTCTAGAAGATGCTCTATGTCCTGCTGTCTCTGAAGCCAAGCAAGTAATAGGATATGCACAAAGGCTGCCAAAGTTTTTGGAGCAGTGGCTTTAGTCACTTTAGAAATGTATTGTAAGTTCCCTCATGAAGAAAACTTTCAGTGGGGCATACAACAAACAAGGGAGCTTTTCTGCCACAGCTCCCATCTCTCTCTCTCCAGCTGGTGCACCCTGCTCCTCCTTCCCTCACTTTTTAGAGGTCAGCAAAAGCACTTTAGAGCCCAGCTGAGTATGATGGAGGTGGTATTGCCATGCAATTAATTGGATACATGTCACATCTCAAGGTATCAGTCGCAGTTAAAAAGGAATTTTTGGGGCTGGTGACTAAAATTTATTTACTCTCCTAGTTAATCTGAGGCTGCATTATACATAGATGCATAGACATTATGACCAAAAGCCCTCTGGAAGATTCCTATGACATTTATAGCATCTAGCCAAACCCATAAGAGGAGTTCTGTGTGCAAAGGGGGAGGGTGTGTGGATGATGTGACAAATGGCTCTGATTCTTGAAAAGGACAACTCCTCCACACAGGGAGAGGAAATATAATCAGAACAAAAGTAAGTAACCATGTACATTTAATATTTTGGGCAAGGGGGATTTTTTCCTCATGGCATTCCATGAGCCTCCGAGTGCCCCTTGTATCTTCACAATCATCCCACAAAAAAGGCAGCCACCCTGCCTGTAAGCACCAAGGGCTCTGCCCCCTCAAGCCAGACTGAAGGGGAGAGGGACAGGAAGACGACATGCTGATACAGGGGAAGCAAAGGAAAACAGAGGGAGAGAGATGTGAAACCTGATCCATCTAATAACATCAAGACAGATAGTGATTTTCCACTCTATCTAGTAGGTCAAATGATCTTATAATGCAGTGTTAGAAAGAAGATGGAAATATTTTCATTTTCTCTCAGAGTCAATATTTCCCTAGCTGGAAATTAATCACTGTAAAAGAAGTTTAAGGGGAGTCTGTCAAGGTTTATTTAGGCTTCAAAATAACTTTTTAAAACACTGGCTTTTGTTGTTGTTGCAGGTTTAGAGGTCAGAGTTTCCCTCCACAGCATTCTTCTTTTGACAAATGATCTTTTCAGCAGTCAGCCAGGTATTTTTTTATTTTAAAGTGGCTTCTTGTGTGTCCTGCCATAAGGAAAACTGTGCAGATACAGTGGAAAAGGTAGAACAACCACAGTCAGCTCTATCAGTGTCTCATGAATGAAACAAGATGTCTCACCCTTTTTTTTCTGATTTTCTTCTTTTTTAAATATAATTGCAGTGGATCCTCACTTACCAACCTGCCATCAGATTCTGAAGCAATTAGATTTTGAATTTAGGTAATGCCTTATGAAGTGACTATTGCTAAGTTATGGAAACTTCCAGTAAAATGCCTGGATTAATGGCAGCTGGCCATTACCTGTGGATGTTCAAGTTATCTGTAAACTTGCTCTAAATTGCAAGATGAGCCTGAAAGACTATATCTGAAGAAAGGGTGAGAATAACTCTTCCATCTACAAAATAGTACTAATCTTGCTTTTCACTTGACTCTCTGTCCCTTTTGGAAATTCAAGATGAAAAGATACCAAAACAAGGAGTCTGCCCATCAGTGATGTCTAAACTGGATTACTCAGGCAAAGTTTGGGCTCTGTGATACGGCTGCTTTCAGAAGCAGCCTGGATCTGAGAATGAAGGGAGTGCCTCAAGGAAGCAGCAAATAGCACAGACTTCCTTTTGTCACTTCATTTGTGAAGCTGAATCGGATTCTGTCCCACACACCAGAAATAGCCCTCAAAAATCTGAACAATTCACCAGGAGGTCTGTTGAGACCCACAGCAGGAGCAAAGCTGGCTGCACCTCCCTGTGACTTAACCACACTGGAAGGCAGGAGCCTCACTGAGGGCCTGTGACTCCAAAATGTTATTTCTTCTTATCATACATCAGAACACATCTGTAGATGCTTTCTGGCAAAGATGCCAGATGTTTTGGTTCCCTTTATCATCGTGCATTGATTATTTCTTGTTTGTTCAAGGCTTGTTTATTGTTTTATATTTTGTTTCTTCAGTGACAACTTTAATTATTCAGTGATAGGTACTTGTTATTTTGCTAAACGCGTTTAATGTTCTGCTGTTATACTCCAGGGGAGCTTCGCAAGTTAGTAATAATAAAAATATTAATGAGCAAATGACATTTTAGCTCTATCTATTCTTGCTGCAATATTTTGGCACTCCTTATTTAGGGAACAGCTTCCCTTAAGAATTTACCTAAGAACTACAGATTTTGGATAGCATAGATTTGGCTCACTGTAAACATAATGGTCCCTCTTTGTCCTTCATGCACTGGAAGATAGCAGATCTTTCCCTGGGAGGCAACTCAAGCCAACCACTGTGACATCCCTTACATGGAGGCTCAGAACCAAGCTGGGACACAAAGTGCCTCCCAGACTGCCAGAGCCTCTCTTGACCACAGCACTCCACAACTTCACACAGGTTGCTATAAAATCTGTTTGCTACAACCGGCAGATGCTGCTTTACACTGAGGGATTAAAGTCTAACCTACCAAAAACCAGCTCCACAAAAGATGATTGCACATGCTTCTGTGTGTGCCTTGTTTTGTAAATACTTGACTACCAGTGAATTACTGACACCAGGAGAGGAGGGCTCTCTGGTAGGCTTCAGCAGAGCAGTGCTCGTGGTTGCTGAATACACTTAGTGGGTGGAGTTCTGGGTGAGCTGTTTGCCACAAAGCCCTGTTAACTCTGTAAGGAATCGTGTTTGTGGCTCTCTGCAGTTGGGTGAGGGCAGGGAAGGGTGAAACGGGGAGCAGGGGAAGGGTTGAAATGGAGGACCAGACTGAGTTCTCTGGAAACTAGGGATCACAAGCCATGAGTCATCCAGTAAATACAGAGCCAAACGTTTGGATGAACAGAGCCCTTAACAATTAATTAATTGTTGACTTTAACTGCCTGAGCTGCAGATGTGCTATCATTTTTACAGAGCAGTCCCTCACCAATCTCTTTGAGCTGTTTACAAAGTAATTGGTAGATGCAAAAAAGAAAAAAAAAAAGTTCTTGTATGAAAGTTGCTTCCACAAATGCACAGATGCGTAGGCGTGCACACAATGAAAATAGGAGAAAGGTTGCAGTCTGCATGATGTTAGATTTTATGAGAGTTTATGAATGTCCCTTGGAAAAGACTTTATGTCTTATGCTCCCATGCTTCCTGGATTTTGATGTTTCCCATAAAAAAGCAGAATATCCCTTCATTTACAAAATGAGTTGGATTTAACTCCATAATTTGTAAATATTTATACATATTTCCAAAGAATACATGGGCTGAACTGCATTTTTTCCTGATTACTTATATGCCTCAATATATCATCTTAGCTCCCACATCTTGTACTTGCAAAAATGAACTTTCAGATGAAAAGTCTGTACAAGATTACAACAAATTGGCAGACTGTTGCAAGAAGAATAATCTAAGTGGCATGCAATTTAGACCAGAGCAAATGCAATATGAACTTATTTTCCATTACAGTTTTTCAGGTTTGTTGGTGCAGAAGAGGTTTCTGATACTAGACCCAAGCCTTACAATCATTTACCCACATGCTAAACATTTTACACCATATTCAGAGACTAAGTTGTCCCACTGCACTCAGCAGAATTAATTTTATGCAAAGTTCTTCAAGGCTCAGTGGTTTGAAGCTTATGTGCAACATGGACTACAGAACATTTTTAGAATGTATTTCTTCCATTTATATTTCTTTTGCTGCTACAGCACTGAGGCATAACTGGTTTTTTTAAACTATTAACACGCTTATGCAAATGAAAAATGTTACAAAAAATGGCAAGAGAAAGTTGAACCACCCGAAACTCTTTGAAGGGAATCTGAAGCAGGTGTTCAGAATCAAAGATGTCACGTATGCTCAGTCCAGGATTTGCACATAAACTCTGTTACTCGAGAGGACGTCTGCTTACACCACTGGGTAGCCTCACTGTAAGATCTTAAGGCACTTAATTCCTTTTTCACTGAGACACTCTGCAAATCCTTCTGAATAGGATAGGACATGGTTATCAAAGCATGTACTGAAGTACAAAATAATTTCTCTTTGACTTTTCACTATGACCCTTCTTTTACTCCAGGTTTTTTATTTCTTTGAATTCGTGTGTTTTCCTTCACTCCTAATCATTAAAAGGGTATCACTGTACATGTGCATAGATGTGCATTTCTGCTAGATTACCAAGAAATGTGTAGAACTTTCAGTGTTGGTTATTCATCTTGAGAGGTATTCACAAGCCTGACTTAGCAGAGGCATGATTTAAAGAGTGCTCTCAACATTTCCAAAGTCAGACCATATTTGCTGGTCAGTTTGGAGACATTTAAAAATAGATTGAAAACCTATACTCCTAATCCCTTCAGAGAGCACCCATCATTATCTCCTTCTCTGTCCCCCTGTACAGTGTTCAGGGGAGGAGACATCCCATGACTCACCACACTTGCTCCTGGAGCTCTGGATTGCAGAAAAGTTCACTGATGTTTATAGGATGTTTGTGGTGACCCCCAGGATACACTCTCGTAATGAATTTCAGACTGTCTACCCAAGTCTTTCGACTATCTATCCAATCTCCCTGAATTCTTAACCTCACACTTCCTCCTACTGCATGTCCTTCTGGGAGACACTGGATACTCGGGATGAAACATTTTAAAGCCAGTGCCTGCAACCTTGTCAGTACATCCAACACAAGACCCGACTTTGTTGTTTATTTTAGCACAAATCCCCACCCCCTTCACTTGCTCACAGGAAAGGCTTTTTCTTACAGATCGTAGCCCTGCACTTGAGAGAAATCCTTCTTCCTTTCTTTTTGTAGGTCTTCTATTTTTCTCACCAACAGAGAGGAAATACTCTGTAAGAACAGTTTCAGATCCCGTTTTACTGGGACACAAGTTAAAATACACTTTTTTTCTGCTGCTTTATGCAACCCCAGAGTTAATTATTATAACTTTAAAAAGAAATAACCCCTTACTGCTGCAGAAAGCCAGCCCTTAGTAAGCTGACCTAATAGAAACTGGAAGCCCTAACTAACCCCTTGGCTGATTCATGATTTATCTATGCCAGGGTGAAGTGTTCCACATATTAGCTGGAGGAAATGCACTTCTAGTTTGTAATCTTGATAAATAGTTACTGAACTTATTTATTTTTTAATGCTCATTTTAACCATTCATCATTATTTTGAAGATCCTTTACAAATACTGCCTTGAAACTTCCGACAAGTGACTATTTGTAAAAGGAAAGCTGCACAAATGAGCCAAGTTAGAAGAAACTCCCTCAAATGAAAGAGGAATGCCAACCCACCAGACAAATGAGCATTAGCACTGGATAAAACAGACTGCACATAAAATACATAAACATTGCATGAACAGAGCATGTGGTTTGCTCTGACCATACTTAATGTTCCATGCTTATGTCTTATAAAGTGTTAATGGAACAGCCAGCCAGTGTAATTTCCCCTCAAACTCCCAAGCTAGGGGACAGGATTGGAGTGTAGGAAAAGGGAAGATAGGTTACTGGCTTTGTGGAGAATAACTCATGTGGAAATGATTAAATGATTTCTATAGTCAGGACTATTTTTTTTCCTTAATGGCTTGTTAATAAACATTCTTAGAGTGTGTTTATCAGCATCACCTGATTTCAGAAGAGTACTTATAAGCATGAGTCATCTGCGTGATTGATTAGCAGGTTTTCTGAATCCTTTTAAAATGTGTTGTCCCACAAAGCACAATTATTTTTTATGCAAAGATCACAGATTTGAATTGGCTCTACTACCCTGTTGCTTGTACGGCAAATGGTGCAATAGGGATGATGGAAAGTCCAAATGATCCAGCACAATATTCAAATCTCTGTCCAAAAATCATGTTTAACCTATTTCTGGATATGAAAGATAGAGTTTCTAAGCAGAAAGCAGTGGAGGGATTCTTAAGCCATTACTTTCAGGGAACACTTTGCTACTTGATATTTAAAAAGTGGTGATAAATAACTCTAAATCATCCTCTTGTAATTAACTCTGCAATAATAGGGAGAAAAGCTTAGACATTAAGAAGGACTCTTTTTCTCCTCCACCAAGAATAATGAATCGGTAAAATGACCTCAGGGGCAAAGTTGTTGGGACAAGGCAAAAGGTCAATCAAGGAGCAATTAAATGCTGTCCTGTGGGAAAACGGTAAGTGCAGTCCCAAAGAGTGAGCTAGAAAAGGGCTGAGAGTAACAGAGGTAGAGGAGGAGAACATCCCCCTGACAGCAACATTACGTAGACTCATGATCTTTCAGGAAAAAGCCATAGAACAGGGCGCCTGTTAGGACTATAATAAATACTGAGTTATCAGAGTAAGGGGGAATTTGGATATAAACTCCAGATTTAAAGCGTAGGCTCATTACTCTCACCTCTCACAAACTGTGCAATAAGCCAATGTGCATGAGTCCAGGACTCATTAGTCAGCTGTGACTGTTCATGTTACCCTGCCACAAGCAGGTAGTTGCCTGCAGATGCTTGGTCTGTCTTGGTCCCTTCAATATCAGTGACCTTGCCGAAGACAGCATCCATAAATCCAGAATTTTAAAGCATAGAGCAATGGCAGATGCTGTTTCTGCTGTAAGGAAGAGGCTAAGGCAAGTCAGTCCCATTTACACTGGGTTTGCTTGCCCCAAGTTACACCCCTGTGCAGGGTATGGAATACCAAACCCATACAGACAAAGGGCATGAGGACTCTGCAGTCTGTGTCTCCAGTTGTGTGGCCATATCTGAGTCAGTAAATCAATGCCAGGCACCATTCCTGCAGACACAAGTCTGGTCTGTTGTCTGTCCCTGGCAATTTGCAGGGGCCTGATACAGATGTTATCCCTTTTCTCTCATCTAGAGTATTACTTGGAAGCCATTATGTTGGAGAGCACTTCCAGCCACCCTGGAGAGGATGGTGGTGGTGGATGAAGTTCAACTCCTTGTAGGGCCCATTCCCAGGGACTGGATTTGCACACATTGTCTGCCTGCACATGCACAGTCATAAACTCTCTAGGAGATAAGGCATTATGAATCCTGGTCTGAAAGTGATATTAACCTCAAAAAGAATGGAGAGATTATTCCTCTTTGTGCTGAAAGACATAGGGCAAGAGAAAAATTTCCACCTGGAGTTTGTAGGTTTGGTGAGGTTTCTTTGTTTGTTTTTTGAGGACGTTGAAACACCTGCAAATCTTTCATGCTTGTAAATCTGATACAGAACTATCTTTGGGGAAAAAGAAAAAAAAGCCAGCAACACAGCATTACTTTTAAGCTGAGGAACAGCAGGATGGGCAAGAACACCATAACCAGGCACCACTTTTAGGTGGACAGCAAGTCTGGCTTCCTCCAACCAGCAAGACTAGTTAGATCCACAAACAAATGAGCTGCAAAGCCCAGCTGAGTAGAAGCATGTACACAGAAGCTGTGACTAGTCCCCTTGTAAGCAGCTAGCAGGGCTTGAGCTAGCCTGGATCAAAATAGGTTAAGAACATCTCCATTCCACTGTAGTACTGATATGTGTCAACAGCTCTGGGTTTCTTCAAACCAGTAAATACTTGTAAGAATGCTTATAGGTACACTTTGGGTGAGCAGACTCCTGAAATAATGTTTATGCATACACATTAGCTTTCTCCCCGTTTCTCTCCCCATCCAAACAAATACTGAATTCACTTAAGAGTTGGACCCAATGATCCTTCAGGTCCCTCCAACTCAGACAATTCTGTGATTGTGTGACCCTGTAAACTAACAAAGATACACGTTCTCATCAGGCTTCTTCTTTCCCATGGAAAAAGAGAACGTGATGCAGGGATTCTTTGATTCAGCTGCTTGCTAAGTTTTGCCCATGAAAGTTCTAGGGCAGATTGGCATCTGAGAAGGTAGATGGTTACCTACAGGCTGTTAAAACCCTGCCAAGTGCAAGAAAGCACAGAGAAGGGAGAGCAAGAGCTTGAACCTCCTACAAGCAGGATTCTGCTCTTGATATCTTCCATGTTCTTTCTCCACTATTTTTCTGATGAAGGATATGTCAACCCCAGGCTAGTATAATACTCCATCAAACTAACCCCTTTGACCCAGGAAACCCTACATGTAAAGATGCATCTTCATATTTAAACACTTCAGTATCCATTTGTCAATAAACCTTCACAACTCTATCTCTTATAGACTTATGGAGTTTGAAAATATTTGAAAAAAAATAAGCACAGAGAGCAGCCAACAAACAAATGCAAATTCCCTTTATTATCTGAGGTTCATAAAAAAGCCTAAACAAGAGTCCCTGCCCCTAAACAAAAATCCAAACTCTCCCTGCCAGCACTCAATGCAGTTTCATCTATTTCCTTTTTCTAATCCTCCTTTATGCCCATTAGCTGGTCCTTTTAGTGTAACATGGCCCAGCTGCATCTGCACCACTACTATTTAACCCCTCATTGCCTAGTTCCATACTTCAGTATGTACAACAAAGAGGAAAAAGGTAAAGACCTATGGGTTGCCATGAATAGTCTTATCTGAATTATAATATTTTTTAAATATCATGAAAGTATAGGCTCTTTTTTCTCAATTTTTAGTATTTATAGAAAGAAAAAACAACCAGTATATTTTGGCATAGAAAAAAATCAACTCAGTTCAGAATCATGAACATGAGAGCTGGGTGCTCAATTAGCCAATGCTTACTCACAGGCTGGTGCTGCTCTCAAAACCAGGGGTACTTAACCACAGATTTGGCTGCTTGATATTATCAATAATTAAATTTCTTAGTCTCAATATGCTGCTTTAAAATTTCTTCCCTTCTTTCTCTTAGCTACAGATTTAGCAAGCAGAAAACAAACAGTCATTAGAATATACTTAGAATATAGATCTCTTTTGAGGATTCACTAGGCAATTTAGGTCCAGTTAGACTCTTTCCTGGGAGGAACCATTTGAATGGCTCTTTGAGGCAGCCTGGGATTTAGCAACTTTTAATTGTCCAAACTAACAGTGAAGTAAATATTTCAAGTATAAAGCATTGAACTCTTCTCACATCATTCTTGCTTTATTCTAAGGATTTTGTTAGTTACTCAGAGACTACAGCAAACACACTCTGGTAGTTGATTAACATAGCATTTAACTAATTAGATGAGGTGAGATATGAGGATTTCTGGAGTATGTTAGTTATGTAATTTGGAAATCTTTATCATCATGTCATATCACACCTGAAAGTGATTAATGTTTGGGTGAAGTGTTCATGTTATCCCAATTCAGGGCACAAATTTTCTGAGTCTTATTATCTCAGATTGTACGTTGACTTTTGGTTTTTGGTAGTGCTAGGACTCCATAGCACAGATTAAGAAACCTTGAACAAATCCAGAAATACAGAGCTAGCCCCAGAGGTGGTAGCTTTTGCTCCTCATTCTATAAAGGGCTCACACATTTGCTTAATGTGTGGGTTATGAGGAATCTTTTTTGCCCACCACAACACTTCTCCTAATTTGCAGGGTAAATCCAGGTTGAATATAAGCAGGACTCTAATAAGATAGACAGAGCTACGGGCTGGACTGAGCTCTAACCAATGAATGCTGTTTGGTGATTTTTAACCATCAGGGTACCTAAAGACAGGTGGTATTTTCATGAGACTCCAGCGCTGCTCTAAGCAATCTAAAATGAACCTTCCTGAGTTATTCTGAAAGCTAGCCAATGCCAAATGTTTCTCATATATAGGTCATGACTTGATTTTTTAAGCATGTGAGTATGATTATATTCTTCTACATTATTTTCCCTCTCTGAAATGTAAAAAACTCCATATAAACAGGTGATTTGATGATCCTAACATGCATAATAGCAAAAATTCCATGCACAAAATGCTCCCATTTGTAAAATAAAAAGAATTTAAGAAAGAAAGAAAGAAATTTCTTAACTATCTAAATTACATTTATCAGCATTTTTATTTGTAAGATAAATGTTATGTCTGTTATGTTTATCTTGTGTTCTAGATAACTAAGGAGTTATTCTAAAACTTTTAAATAAACTGAATTTAATCCAAATCAAAAAAATCACACTTCGAGTCAGATGTGATGTCAACTTTGAAATACGTGTTTCATTATGAGGCATAGTTTATGTTTTGTAGAGTTCATAGGATCTTTGTCAAAGCAAAAATCATGAAAGTTCATTTCTGAAAGCATTGATGTGTATTGTATTTATTTAGAGCTATGCTTTTAGTTGCTTTCCACTGCTCTTTTCATCAAAAAGAATAGCATATTCTGATTTGAACAATAATATGATTTGAACAATGAACAAAAATATTACACTTTCTGAAAGGAAGGATCTAGCTTCCCATTTGCAATGAGTAGGACAAAGTCTGTTGCAAATATACTCGTGCAGAGATTTAATCAGCTATTTTCTAGTAAGTTATGAAGAAAGATATTCTCATCAAAGCTGAGATGCAATATTAGAGTGTGATCCACCCACTCACAGCTGTATTTTAAGCCGCATTTTCTGTTCAGAAAGCTAATGTTCCACTGAGGTAGCATGACTTGATGTGGACTACCTTTTGTTTCTTGCCTTTCCTGATTTGTTCTGCATTAGAAAGGAAGTGGAGATAGTGGGAATCAGTGGAAACCATCCTGAAGTATTCGATGTCACGGTACTGCCACTGCCCATAGGTTAATAAGAACTCAATATAAGGCAGGACTGTAACAGAACTGATCTTTGCCTGAGTTTCTGAAACAACTGTCTCTTTAGAAAAACCTGAGTGTTTATCTATAGAGGCAAAGATGCCCAAAGGTTTGTGTAATCTGAATGATTGACAGGAATTTCTGAAAAGTAAAACTTGAAAAGAAGGTGTTCTGGAGGTTCCTGTAAGCAAAATGGTATTATACCCTATTATACCCTATGCTGAATAGTGTACCAGGATTTATCAGAAAAACAAAAAAAACCAAAACACAAGATCAGTGTATTTTAAACATTTTTTGCCTTCTCCTTAGTTCGTTTGTTTTTTCTTTTCCTTCCAGGAGCAGGAAGCTAACAACCACACACTGATATCCTTACTTCTCTGCTAAGAAAGGCCTTGGTGAGGAGCACAGAAACAAAAAATAGTTCTGAAGATTTAAAAAAAAATAGGTGAAATCACTTTAGATATTTAGAGAAGGTTTTGGTTGACTGGGACTTCACTGGTGTAATTCATCCTCCTCAAGAAAAACTATTTGTTTGTTATACTCCCTTTAACTACCATTTCCAAGAAAATGAAAATAAAAAGGGGCAACAGCATCCTCAAAGGGAGGACTATTACAGATTTTTGGCACTAATCGTCTTCCAGATTGCATCTATTTTTTAAGCATTTTCAAGGTCCGAGAGTATGGGGACTTCCAGATCCCACATTAGTTCAAAGAGTTAAAACATTCAGCAAGCTAAACTCCTTGCTTTGGCATGTCTATCAAAGGCTTTGAGCCTTTAATGTAATTGAAAACAATTGTCCCAGTGGGGAGGTCTAACACTCTGACCAGTTGCAGCTAAATACTTGAACTGCCTGAGAAAACTAGAAGGGTTATAAGAATTCAAGGGTAAACTGCATGACACGGCTCTGGTGATAATAATGTTCCAGAATTTATATTTATTAATATTGCCTTCTTTTGGTCAGACTCCCACAGGAAATCCTGAGGACTACATGTCTCTGGCATGTTTTATCTTAGATAGTCCCATCCTTGTGGTATTGCATGCTGATAGCAGGACAGAAGAGTACCTTTGAAAATCTCTGGTCTTTATAGAAGCTGCGGATGACAACAAACAGGACCTTCAACACTCTGGGAAGACAATCCATCTACTTTCCGTAGTTATCATTAAAATGTCTTTCAGACATAGGTCATAACTGGAAACCTATAAAGGATGCCTGTGTATTAGGCACTTCCCACAAAGCCTGGTCCCTAGCGATTAGAATTTATCACATTGTTCTTCTGGTTACAAATACTGCTGATATGTGTCATTAGTGCAGAGCATTGCTCATAGTATTTTGACTTTACTCCAAACATTTTTTTAAATTCGAGTTTCCCATAAAAGACCCACTCCTTAAGTTTTTAAAGACGCACATTTCTTTAATATACTTAAGCCTGTTTTAAAGGTTGTTAACTATCTTACTTTCCTGTTAAATGTACATTTACACAAAATGATTTGATGAGAAGCTCCACATCCCCCATTCTGGTAATTGTGATATAGCATAGAGCAGTTATTGTGCATGAAATCACACAGCCTTATCAGTGTATAAGACAGTTTATAAATACTCCATCTTCTTAAAAGCCCTGTCCTGACTAAGACATTTCTTAGTGGTGTTCTCTTTGAAATATTTTCTGGTTTGTGTATCTAAAATTTTTGTACAATTTTTAAATTTACATGTTTACTGAAGAAGAGACACAGCATAATTATTGTCTGAATCTACCCTTATTGCTAGAGTGACATTATTTGATGTAAGCTGTACTAGATCTCTAGCCGTGCGCAACAAAGTCTATTTTTTGCCAGTTTTTCTAATAAAGAAGTTTACAACATCACACCACATATTGCTTTTCTGTGAATCATAGTATCATAGAACGGTTTGGGTTGGAAGGGACCTTAAAAATTATCCAGTTCCAACCCTCCTGCCATGACAGTGACACCTTCCACCAGCGTAGGTTGCTCAAAAGCTCTGTCCAGCCTGGCCTTAAACACCTCTGGGGATGCATGGGAGTGTGTCTCTGCCTGTGCCCTTGGCTGCTGAACCCCTTGGTCAACTGTAACAAATATAGAACAAACAGCAGCTTCACACACACACAAATAAATTCATCTTTCATGGAAATAGTCGATTGGGTTGAGAAAATAAATTGCATTGTGCTGTTTCTGAGGAGGATGCTGATGCCTTATCTTTAATGGGACATTGAAGAGCCTGCTTCATAGCACCAATCTTCCTGCTGTGAGCCATTCCTGGGACAACTGACACATTGCTACCTGGGACCTTGCCCCACAAGACATTCTGTAGGGAGTAGCTGAGTCTGGCACTGAAAAGACAGGGGACCAAATAAAGACTGACGCTGGAAGGTAAATTTCATTTTAGAAAGAATCAGTTTGCAGGCATAAACAAATGTTACACGCATGAATATGTGATATAGAAATCAAGTAAAAAAGGTCATATTTTGCATGCTGCCCTCATAATCTTCTTCTGAGAAGCACTATAGTCAATCTATTCCTTAGAAAGCTAACTTCTTTGCTTGTCACTCACCTTCTCATATCTGCTATTTGCTGTCTCATCCATCTTTTATGTTTCTCCTTCTTTTAATCTAAAGAAGTCACAGTTCCCATCAGAAAGACATTTTGTTTTCTGCAAGCCAGGGAGTACTGCACTGAAAAAAACCCAAACAACTGAAAATGACAGAGATCTCTGCCCCATCTCTTTGACTCTTCTCACTAAATTATATATTTGAGAAATATGGGAAAAATGAAAAACAAAAGATAAAAGATTAAAACTTAAACTGTGGTTTCAGTTATCTGTGCAGAGAGAAAAGTGGTTATTCTTGCATTTTTGGATTTCACAGCATCTTAAAATAAACAAGAAAAAGAAGGCCCTTTACCTATGCTCAAGAAATGAAAACATTCCTTCTCCTTGTTCCCAGGTGGCACCATGGCAGTTTCTGTAAAACCAGCAGCATGAAAAATATTTTGCGGATGTGTAAATAGGCTGAAGCCTGATGCCAAGAGTATTAAAGTCTCTCTGGCAGGCCTGCCAATGCCTGCAGTGGGGTTTGGATCAGGCTCCATGGGATACTCGAAAGCACTCCAAAGGAAATTATTTTCCCCTGTTATGCTGTCCTTGCAGCCATTCCCACAGAGAGCACAGCTCACTGACTATTTTCACAGAAGCCCTGGAAAGAGCATGTATAGTATTAGAAAGCCAGATGACAGAAGGCGCTGAATTTTGTCCTTTGATACATTTCCAGTAGAAATGTGTTGGTTCCCTTCCGCTAAATATTTTTGTGTAGATTTGTGGGCCTTTACAGGGAGAAGCATCCTCTCTCCCTTAACACCAAAGGTGCTACAGCACAACAACTGTGCTGAGCTCTGCTGAGAAACAGTGGATGGTGCTGGAAGGACAAAGGCTGCATGATGGTAGTAGATCCAAATTTCAACTCCACCCACAAACTCTGAGGACTTCCAGTGGATCAGGCTGGAGCAGGACTGCTTCACAGAGAGAGGAAAAGAAGGTGGATATAAAGAAGAGAGGGTAACTCAGATCCAGGCTTGGTTGCATGGGGGCCCCCAGCATATGAATACATGAATTCCACTAGCCTTGTGATCTTTTGAAAAGTAAACTATGGAAGAAAGACCAGAAACTTCAAAGAAATTCCTGATTTGGAAATTGTCTGATGTAAAAGGTGTTAGCGTAGAGGAGGGTAGAGAAATAGCCTGTTCTCAAAGGCACTCTACAAGAGGTCAAATGTTGGTCTGGCTCATATGGCCACTTTTTCCAGTTGTACAGTATATTGTGTAAACTAAATATAATGTAAAGATGCAAAAGCTTCCAGAAATGTCATCTTACAGACATTTGCTTGGATGCAATCCATGATTATGTGAAAACATTTACTTTGAGATCTAAAAGCCATGGGTTACGTGGGTGTTCTGTACATTTTGCGTTGGAACTTATGCTATAGAGCCAGAAAAGACTAAGAGACTAATTTGAAATTACTTGTGTTAGTATACTGGCCTGTGTTGTACCCAAATGTAAATGTGGCTGAGTATATGTGACAGAAAACAAGGATAGTTCATGGCATATTGGAGAGAACTGCCAGAAAACTTTACAAGTGGCTGGGACCTCAGTCAAATCTCTGCTACCAATCTCATGCTCACTATTGCCCTGAAAAACAGGTTACTAGAAAATCTCTAGACCAAAATAGAGGTAAATTTTTCAAAAAGAATGACACTTATTATCTGAATTTTGAACTGAATTCACCAGTATGCTCTCACATGACAAGGCATGCATGACATTAAGCTCAAGTGTGGTCATGCCCTTCAAGGGACAGAGGCTAAGAAATGGCCTTTTAAAGACCACAAATGAATATCAGTTATTGTATTAAATCATTGTCTTGCAACTCCTGCAACAGGCACAAAAACAATACGTAAACTTCACTGTTTCTCAGTGTTAAGCACATGTTTGTGATGGGCTGGCTCAAGCAGCTGTGCTGCAGGGGCAGCAGATTGCAGGGAGTGATGTACATTTGTATCAGGACTCAGTGACTCTGGAGACTATTGACTTTCTCACTTATGAATGTACCTCAATATCCCTTTACTGTTTATAATTTGCTTTATATGTATTAAAAGAAAAAAGTTAAGGAACTCTGCTCCTCATGCAGTCAATACAGAGATGCCCTAGAGCTTATTCGTACTAATTCCAGAACTGCAAGCTGTACAGCTGCATCTTTAAGGCTCTAAACAGATCATGCCATTGGAATTGAACATACTCTTTATGGCCCTCACCTGGTCTGGTTACTGTACAGCACCTGAACTGCTCTGGATAATGTAACAGTTCTTTGGTAGCCAGATGGGGGGTCTACAGCACCTGGTGTAAAAAGGTGCTCTGAAAAGTACTCAGTAGTCTTCAGCAACGGCCAAAAGTATGTTCTTGGCTATTGCAGTGGGTTTGGACCTCAGATGTTCTTAACCCAAGACACATCATCTGTGCAAATCCTGAGAATTGTCCTCCAATGACCAAAAATAAAACAAGTTTGAAGCCATTTTGCATCTGTCTGTTATCTGGAATGAATGCCAGAGTTACTGGGGAAAGAGGGGTTAACTTCTAGCAAAATGTCTGTCAGCGTTACGCTCTCAGCCTGGAAACAGGCTGGATTGCCATGAAGTCAGGGCACGCAGCTGTGGCATGGGGGGATTTAGAGTTAGGGTTCTGGCAGTTTTTTGAAAGACTTAAAAAACTCTACAAGAGTTCAAAAAACTCATTTCCCAGAACACAGACTTTAGGACTGAAATGAGCACAAATATAATTATTTAAATTTGGAAACAATGAAAGAAATGGGAGGATCAGATTAGTTAATGCCCATAAAATATCCTGAAATCTCACTTGCATTAGGATTTGGAACTCTTATTGCTGTGTCAGTGCAGCTGTGTGTGGGATAACCTGCTATACAGATTGAACCCAGGGGCTGGATCCTGGCTGTTTGCCATCTGCATGCCACAAAATTTTAGCAGGATTCAGACTCAGAAATCTGGACACAAAGCAGATTCAAAAACTGCAGTATCAATATCCTGATAATTAAAACATTTTAAAGGTCACGTTTCATCTGCTCATAGGAATAATAACTTAAGAACATCAGGAATAAGTTCTGTCTCTCTTCTAGTCAAAAGATTCCTCCCATTTTTGTCAGTGGACAGGGATTCACATAAGGAACTTCAATTTAAGAAAGCCACACGTGGCTTAGCCAGTATATTTATATTATATTGTGTTATACAATGCTTTTTCATACTAGTGTTTATGCCAAAACAAGAATCAGACAATTATGAACTAAAACTTATGTACTTTGTTTCTTTCAACATCAGAAAACCATATTTTGTAAACCAAAACCTGAGCAGCGTAAGAAATATAAAATCAATTAGCCGATATCTTTCCTGATGTCACAGCCTGAATTTAGTTTAGAGATATAAATTTAGCCAAATAGTTTTTCTTAAGCTGATAAATATCCCTGGTTCCTCTCTCAAGCTGATAAATTTCTCTCTGATGAACCTCAAGCTGGTATACTTGGAGTACTGTATACAGTTCTGATGTCATGAAGAAGACCATAAGAAGACCATGGAACTCTTGGAGCATGTCAAGAGCAAGTTCACAGAAGGGACATAAAGCTGGTAAAAGGACTAGAGCACCTCTTTTACAAAGACAGGCTGAGAAANGTTCTTTGGTAGCCAGATGGGGGGTCTACAGCACCTGGTGTAAAAAGGTGCTCTGAAAAGTACTCAGTAGTCTTCAGCAACGGCCAAAAGTATGTTCTTGGCTATTGCAGTGGGTTTGGACCTCAGATGTTCTTAACCCAAGACACATCATCTGTGCAAATCCTGAGAATTGTCCTCCAATGACCAAAAATAAAACAAGTTTGAAGCCATTTTGCATCTGTCTGTTATCTGGAATGAATGCCAGAGTTACTGGGGAAAGAGGGGTTAACTTCTAGCAAAATGTCTGTCAGCGTTACGCTCTCAGCCTGGAAACAGGCTGGATTGCCATGAAGTCAGGGCACGCAGCTGTGGCATGGGGGGATTTAGAGTTAGGGTTCTGGCAGTTTTTTGAAAGACTTAAAAAACTCTACAAGAGTTCAAAAAACTCATTTCCCAGAACACAGACTTTAGGACTGAAATGAGCACAAATATAATTATTTAAATTTGGAAACAATGAAAGAAATGGGAGGATCAAATTAGTTAATGCCCATAAAATATCCTGAAATCTCACTTGCATTAGGATTTGGAACTCTTATTGCTGTGTCAGTGCAGCTGTGTGTGGGATAACCTGCTATACAGATTGAACCCAGGGGCTGGATCCTGGCTGTTTGCCATCTGCATGCCACAAAATTTTAGCAGGATTCAGACTCAGAAATCTGGACACAAAGCAGATTCAAAAACTGCAGTATCAATATCCTGATAATTAAAACATTTTAAAGGTCACGTTTCATCTGCTCATAGGAATAATAACTTAAGAACATCAGGAATAAGTTCTGTCTCTCTTCTAGTCAAAAGATTCCTCCCATTTTTGTCAGTGGACAGGGATTCACATAAGGAACTTCAATTTAAGAAAGCCACACGTGGCTTAGCCAGTATATTTATATTATATTGTGTTATACAATGCTTTTTCATACTAGTGTTTATGCCAAAACAAGAATCAGACAATTATGAACTAAAACTTATGTACTTTGTTTCTTTCAACATCAGAAAACCATATTTTGTAAACCAAAACCTGAGCAGCGTAAGAAATATAAAATCAATTAGCCGATATCTTTCCTGATGTCACAGCCTGAATTTAGTTTAGAGATATAAATTTAGCCAAATAGTTTTTCTTAAGCTGATAAATATCCCTGGTTCCTCTCTCAAGCTGATAAATTTCTCTCTGATGAACCTCAAGCTGGTATACTTGGAGTACTGTATACAGTTCTGATGTCATGAAGAAGACCATAAGAAGACCATGGAACTCTTGGAGCATGTCAAGAGCAAGTTCACAGAAGGGACATAAAGCTGGTAAAAGGACTAGAGCACCTCTTTTACAAAGACAGGCTGAGAAAGTTGGGGCTGTTCAGCCTGAAGGAGAAAAGGCTGCCTGGAAACCTGATAGCAGTCCTCCAGTGTCTGAAGGGTCCTACAGGAAAGCCAGAGAGGCACCCTGTGCCGGGAGCTGCAGCAACAGGACAAGGAGTAACAGGTACAAATCGAAAGAGGAAAAGTTTAGGTTAGGTATTGGGAAGAAATTCTTTATGTGAGGGTGGTGAGACACTGGAACAAGTTGCCTGGGGAGGTTGTGGATGCCCCAACCTTGGCAGTGTTCAAAGCCTGGTTGGATAAAGCCTTGAGCAAATTGGTCTGGTGGTCTAGTGTCCCAGCCCATGATAGGGGGGGATGGGACTAGATGATCTTTAAGGCCCCTTACAACCCTTAACATTCTATGATTCTGTGATTCTATAAAATAAATGAAATAGCACTGAAATAGTTGTCATGTTGCTTGTCAATAATTCCTATTAATTTCTTTTTTCTTTCTTTTTTTTTTTTTCCCTTAAAAAATGCCACGATGTCACAGAACTCATCAAAGGCTTCCCTGCACTTAGCGGTACTGCCTGTACTGTATTACAGATATCTGTTTGTGGAGAAGGTGAGAATTAATTCAAACCCCAAAGTCATTGTTTAAATGCATTAACCACTTAGCTTTGCAACACACTGAGGCAAACATTGTTTACTTCATGTCCATGGAGATTGGTCCTGGATTTCCACCGGAAGCTGTGTGAAAATCGAATCATAACTGTGAAAACTGGCAGAAAAAGTGTGCCCTTTCATTTAGTGAATATATTTGTGATAGGGAAGGAGGAAAAAAACCAGGGTCAAGCTGCCTCAAGTGAATGTTTTGAACTTCCCTATAGTCAGGCAGATATGGATTTGGTTTCTAACACAGAAGGCTAAAACCAATAGCCTGATAGCTTTATTTTATATTCACTTAAAGTTTTTTAAACTCTTTTAAACTCTTTTAAACAGAAAGTCCTGTTCTACTTTTTGATGCCCGAAAAACATCTCCACCTTTTGTTCTAAAGATGCAACAGAAAACTAATAAAAAAATATTTTTTAAATCAAGCAGCAGGGATAGGACAATTCAAGACAAGATGGTTTCTGTGGCAGTTCTGGCTTATTTTGGTTTGGTGTACATGCAGTTAGAACCTCTGTTACACCAACCTGAAATCTCCTGGTGTCACAGTGCCTGCAGGGAGAGNTAGATATTGGGAAGAAATCCTTTATTGTGAGGCTACTGAGACACTGCCATAGGTTGCCTAGAGAAGCTGTGGATACTCCGTTCCTGGAAATGTTCAAGGCCAGGTTGGATGGAGCTTTGAGCAACCTGGTCTAGTGGAAAGTGTCCCTGTCCATGGCAAGAGGGTTGGAGCTAGATGATTTTTTAGGTCCCTTTCAACCCAAATTATTCTATGATTCTGCTTCCCTTTCAACCCAAATTATTCTATGATTCTGCTTCTCTATCTCAAAAATGATACTTTCTATGGAAGAAGTTCTACTTAGAGCAGAAAAGAAATTGACTCTAGAGATTAAGAAATTCATTAATACCTTAAAGGCTCACTCACTCCCTGCATGGAAAGTGGGAAACAGAAATAAAATTTTGTCATTTGGACTGACATTAGCAACACTGCTGAAGGACATGAATTTCAGAGGAAAGTCACTGCACCTCTATGTCTACAGCACCACAGCTACCACAGCACCACTGGCAGAAACATAAGAAAAAACAGGGGGAACTGGCTTTTTCAATAAAGGTAATTAAAACCTTGATTAGGTGAGAGGTTCTTTTAGTTTCAGTTTTCCAAAATCATGACCACACTTGGTTTTGAAATTGCATCTGGATCTCAGTTCTGTGTAATTTTGTTGCTTCTTAATGGTGCCAAGCATCTGTTTTCACTACCTGTATTGTGAAGTTTGGCATTGTTATCAAAATCCTAGTTCTAGAGGTAGTTTGTAATAAGAACAGCTTTCATTAATGCTAACCTAAATGATTCTTACAGCGACAAAGATTAATTTGTAAGTCAAATGTATTTTTGAGGCTCAGAGTCCTCAAAGCATATAAGGCAATGCCATCTAGTTATCACAGCTGATAATTCCCTATGAAATACAGCAACTCTAACCACCACTAATGATTCCAAGATGGATTTTCTTCCTAACTTAAATGCAAAGCAGGAAAATGACTCTTCCTTTCGCAGCTGATAATTTTAAATCCTATAATTAGGCACTTTTATGTTTATTTTACAGTTATATATAAACAGTACCATTTTGTGCTTTTAATGATCTCTTTGCAGCTTCTACATTTTCATGCAGTTTACAATTACAAGCTTTCTTTCTTGGCATTTGCATCTGCTTCCAGACATACACTTCTATAACCAATGCTAATAAATTTTTCATCTTCCATTGACATCACGGAGAGATACCGAATTTCTTTTAAGAGCTCCTGCCCAAGACCTATGAACCCCCTCTCTTCCTTTATTTTAAGAGGGCAGTGTTGCCCTCTGCCTTGACCATCTGCCTAACATTTAGGTTCACACCTAATATCCTGTGCAAAAACTCTGTATTCTCATTGATCCCAGGGCAGTACTACTCATGTACACATTGGCTTATGAATGCAAATGTTCCCCTTCAGTGGTAGCAGAGTTATGCTACAGAAACAAAACCCCTCTTGGCTTCTTTCTGTGTTAGAGATCTAAACTTATAGCTCATTGCAGGCCACTCAGATATAAGAGGTCTCTGAAAGAACGACCAGTTTATGAACTAGCAACAGCTGGACACAAGGCCAAGACAGGCCCTTGACCATACATACTGACTAGTTGCTTTCTCATTCCCTCATTTGGGTTTTAAACTGCCCCAGAGATCTTTCTCCTGGGCTGTGTGCTGGTACATTTTGTCAGCTCTTCACTCCAGAGACCAAACACCTTGTGTTATAGCATGCCTGCCCTCCCTTTCACGCCGTAAAGCACCAGTTAAGTATCCATGACAATATTTTGGACACCTGAGATGAAACAGCATTTACAAGAGGACATTTGTATTTTAGGGCCATAGGGGATTCGCAGAACTGTTACACTGTGTGACCTCACCCCACAGCAAGAGAGCCCCGAGCAGGGCAGAGACAAGTCTGTACGTAATGCTTGGATTCCCTGACCCTCTTTTATTTATCTACAAAGATATGGCCAACAAATTATACAATTCTGTGCTGAAGCTCTCACCTTGGATATTTGCAGCATTAAGAGCTAAGACTTTTTTCCTGTTCCTTTTTTTGCCCTTTCATTATCTTTTCCAAATTGCAATGTTCCCTATCTATATACTTAGACTTATATACTTCTACTCCAAACCCTTGATTTCCATGACTCTGATGGATCATGTTTTTCTCAGCTCTTTCCTGAGCTTCTGTCTTATCAGGCTTCAGCACAGGTCACTAGTCTCTAATGAATTTTACGGGTAATCTGGAGAATGTTTCTAATGTGTTACAAAGATTCTGATAAGCTCTTTTTTCATTATCCATCCTACAGCATGACTCTCTAGGGGTGAAACCACTTCTCTGGGTTGTTAGGTTGTTTAATACTCACATATTTATTTCTTACAGGTCAATAAGATCATGCTGGCTGGCTTGTAAAGAAGTAACATAATTGCACCCACTACTAAAACCTGATGCAATATTGATTATGGTCAATAGAAAGGTGGAAAATTCCAGTTCTTTTTCAATGAAGATAATCTGAGAAAAATCATGAGTGCGCAGTACTTCACATAAAATAGTGACTCTCTGTTCCAAGAGATTTTCACTTTTTTGTGGCAAATGCTGTACAAAATGGACCAAAACAATCAAACAATGCAAATGATAATATAAACAGTACCATTTTGTACAATATACATAGGATTTTTCCCTATGTATATTTTTCTGAACAAGCTACATGGAGGAGGAGAAGTGTCACTTATTTGTGATCCTATTCAAGAAGCCCTCTCTCTGTGACTTTTTTTAATACATTCTGAAGCTTGAAGATGTGAATTGAGGGGAAAATACATTTAGTAACAAAGAGACTCTAGTCGATCTTGGTTGGGAAAGGAAAAGTTTGTTCTAGTGAGACATCTAGCTGCCCTTGCATGCTAGTATCAGCATAAAGCAGAAAGAAAATGGTTGCATACAAAGCTGAAAGTTTCAGATGCAAATAGGAAAAAATATATTTTTATTCATCAGTGAGAGTAAGCTGAAAAATCACATCCCTGCTGAGGTCCCTTTAAGTCTAATACATGCCTAAATTCAAACATAAAGTTTCCAGCACAAATAATCAGATTATTCTCGCCCTAAGAGTTAAGTGCTTTTCTGGAGTAAGATCTGTATAAGAGAAAAAGGCCAAGTCTACCCAGCTGTAATCCCAGTGCGCTCACACCAAGTTTGAATCTACTCCAGGAAAGATAAATGGCTGCATATCCATAACTTACAGGATTATAAATATCAAGAATGCTGCTGATGTCAGACTTGAGTGTACAGTCCTCTCTAAGGTGACATATCCATTGGCTATGAGATGAGTGGCTTTTAGAAAAGGACCA
Organism: Leptocoma aspasia; assembly: GCA_013399835.1. Taxonomy (NCBI): domain Eukaryota; kingdom Metazoa; phylum Chordata; class Aves; order Passeriformes; family Nectariniidae; genus Leptocoma; species Leptocoma aspasia. Next base: position 30,905 of record VXAX01001645.1, on the reverse strand, counting down.
CAGGACTGAGCTGCCACAGCTTATTTTAAAAATTTCTCCTTAAAACTCTCACAGTTCCCGTGCTTTCCGATTGAGGGGTTTTTAGCTTGTTTCAGCAGAGCTTTTTTATGACATGATGTGACCGTAACAGTGTTAGCATTTGAAAGACTAAATGCTGTCTGTCATGCTACTCGCATGGGTCTTAGGACTTGCCCCTTTACTGAGACTGCTGAGGGCTAAATTTTGCCCTGACCCACTCGGTTTTTGGGCTCACAACAGAAGAGTGGCACCTGGAGGGGAAGACAGACACAAGAGGTGTCTATTCTGAGTTCATTCATGGACTGTAGTTACTAAATCTTAATTAGTTAATGACTGTTTTGGTTCCAGTTCTTGGCATGTTCAAATTGTGCCTCCGAAAGGGAACAGAAGAGGTCAAAAACTTATTACTACTTCATTATAACGATGAAGTTTTAAAAAGTCCAGGGCTTTTATTCTGAAATTTATTATGCATTCTTTATTTTGGCAGGTCTGAGATAAACCAGCAAACATACTAATGAAGACAAGAACTGTCCTGAGGAAATACCTCCTATTAGTTAATAAGCAGACACAGTGGCCTGGACTAGGAAGAAACATGACAACATTGTTGAAAATGAAGACATGTATCCTAACTGAAGCCAATGGGTTCACAGAAGCCAGGGCTGTGTAACCTGCTGCTGCACATCAGTGTTCCAGGAGAGGAAATGAACATTACACATGGTGAGAGCAATGATACACCAGGGTGAGATAAATTTACTGCTTAACTGCATTTCATCTCAGAAATTTTAAAGTAGCATTTCTGTACTGAGAGAGATGCTGGAAGAACGGCTGTCCAGTGCACTGTGCCTTCCAAATGGAAAGATGATTGTCAGCTCTCTGGTTCGTTAATTTTTATCGTCACTGATAAATGAACATTAAGTGGTCAGTTGTTGACAAAAGCCGTCTTTTTAATTGGATATGTGAACTGGACCTTACATAACCTGGCAACATACTATCATCCCTGGACCTTGTCACTCAGATAAAGCCATCTTGGCTTCTACAGGAATGCGGGTGTTCTGTGTCGACATTTCTGCTGTTTGGAGCAGAAGATCCCAGACATACATGCTCTAATACAAAAACAGGAAATCTTCCAAAGTTTTGGTTTAGTAGAAATTTCCCCAAAATAGGCAATAACCAAGGGAACCACATTTGAAGCCAACTAGAGAAAGTTGCATAGCTTGCACATTGTTCATAGGTCTGGGGGCAGATATGACCAAGCACACTGAGAGCTGTTTGCAAGAGATTAGGGAGAGACCAAGGAGCCCCTTAGTCAGGAGTTCTGCTGTCACTCTATCTCTGCCTGGATCTCTTGTGGAAAAGAAGTTCATGATGCCCCTAAAGAGACTGTGCCTACGTCCGCCAAAGCTTTCTTAGCTCGTGGTGGGTCCACTAGTAGAAAGAACTTGCCAGCACGGTCTCCTTTTTCGAATAGAATTCCAAGATGTATTCTAAGAGAATTCCGATGGCTGTGAAAGCTGGAGTTCATGAACTGCATATTTTTCATTCTTTTTTGTTTTGTCTTCTGGATTTCTTTTTAGCCGTTGATTTATCTCTAGCTGGGAAATCTCCCAGTCTTTTGAAATACTTAATTTTTTGTTTTGGAATTGCTACAGGTCTGTATGAGGGTCAGTCAAATTCCCCATCACTGCAGATAATACTGCAGACACTCCTTCAGCTCCAGAACAGCTTCCACTGTTCCCTACATAGATGACAGTTCCAGCCTAGGCCCAAATCCTGGCCATCACCCCACTGCTACCAGTGCTCACTCCCACACAAGGAATGGCCAACAGTCCAGGGCCCTCTCCTCATCCAGAACTACTTTGGACAGCCAAAATAAAATGGGTAGTTTTACATCTGTGTGATTGCTTATTTAGCCCATTTCATGGCAAGTGCTCACACACGATGAGCCACCAGAGGACCTGAAAGAAGCCTACCTACTAGCAGAAGAATGGTGACAAGCAGTTGGGGAACAGCAAGGGCAGATCACATCTGCCTTAACATAGCTGGAACTGGAAAGGACCTATGACCACAGCCAAAACATCCCCCCATTTGAAATAATCCTAAACATTCACTAGAGAGAGAAAGGTCAGCCTGTCCCTCACAACGTGTTGTTGCCTTCTCATGTCTCATCTTTTGAGCTTCGTGGTCCTTTCTCTTCTGGAAGATACACATCACAAATTAAGAAGTGCTGAAATAGGACCAGTTTTATGGTTTGTGTTAGTTGTCCATGGAGCTCTGAAAAGACAGCTTCTGTGAAAGACAAGGTACCACAACTGGCTTGTCAAGAGTGCTCTCCTGGTATCTGTTGTGTGATCCCACTGCTTGATGCAGTTCCAGGAGGCAAAATCATCATAACCAAAAGAGAGTTCAAAGAAGGGAGACTGATAATAGGCCTGGTCTTAATTTGATAGCTGCATTGCTTAATTCCTAATTTATTTTGATGTTAGTTTTAATGACCTAGACTGAGTGATAGTCTGGGGCTTCTTTGCTGGATGTTGATGGATTTAAGTTGTTGAGGTTTTCTTTTTGTTCTTTTTATCTATTTCATTATGTTTTGGTTTGTTTAACTAACATAATATAGTTATTAATAAAGTTAAATAATTTCTGTCATTGAACAAAACAGTTCAGAATCTTTAAAGAACTAAATAGAGATCATCCAGCCAACTTAAAAGCCTGTATTTAAATCTTACTTTGTAAACTCATTTAAATCACATGTTTTTACATGTTCTGTCACTTGAAAGTTGTTTCCTTTGAAACTTTCGTCTTTATGGTTTTATACAGGAAATATGATAAACTTGTTTATTTTATTTGTCAGTTTTGTGTTTCTGAATTTCTTCATCAAATCTGTTATCTTCCTTAAGTATCCAATCCTTGCCCAAGTTATGTGCAGAGAGAATAGTTTTACTGCTGTAATTCCAGTGCTGGAAAGACAAGAAAAGAGCAAGCAGAGGTGCTGACTTCTGAGAACTACAGGGAAAAAAAGACATTAAATTCATGTTGGAAAAGTCCTCCAGATGTTAAATGGTTAAACTTTCCCAATTTAATGATGCATCAGAGTTGAATACTTGCTGATCTCTTTTCTCCGTTTTCTGGCCTTGTATTTTCTTAGTTAACTCTACCTTCTATTGCTTTTTACTTTGAACTGGCCTTATCAAGTCATTAACATTTGCATAACAGGAGTACATTTTATTTATTAGTGAATTGGGAAGAGCTAATTAGAAACAAACGATCTGTAGGCTGGAGATCTGCTGAAATCAGCAATAAGGGTAATTTTTAAAATATGCTTGTGAAGAGGACCCTGACACACATGGAAACTTCTCTCTTTCCTTGAGTAGTGTGGAGTTTTTCGAATTCTTCAGGTTTCACAAAGGGGAAGAGGGTGATAGGCCTCAGACATTAACAAACCCAAGGGAAGGAGAGAAACAACAGCTATTCACAGCTTCATTTCGAAGGGGAAGGAAGGCTGGGAATCCCCAGGGTCTCTTTAGGCAGGAAGAGTTAGTTTAAGAAGAAAAATATGATAACTGTTGAGAAATAAGCAATTTCCAAATTCTTTTTTACCATTGCATCATTCTTTCTCCAGCAAAGAAATCTCTCAATGCCCTGAAGAGGAGAGACGCTTTCTACTATGGAAGTGTTGGTAGGGTTATCCATGCTTTTTTGTGCTTTGGAAAAGACAAGAATGCTATGTCTAGATGCAAAAAAAGGGCAGCCTTATTTGCTACACCCTGGTTTCACCAAGTATAGATGTCTTTTCTTTTCCAAGATCTATTTTACTGGTATCGTTTCTCTTGCTGTAATGCCTCTAGTGAATTCTCAGAGAGGAATACCAAAGTTGTCTCTGCTTTTGTGAAAGTGGCAAGGATTGGTTACAACCACAGTGTAAAGGAAGTTACTGAGCTTACTATGGACCACTACGAGGAAGAAAACTCCTGGCAAGTCTGTGCTCAAGCAGCCTGTGAGCAGATGAAAGGTAACAGAAGTGTTCAATAACATGCACTGACCCTCAGCTAGTTAGTGAAGTGAGGCTGTCAAACAAAACTGGGCAAACCGCACCCCCATGGCACATTTATTTTGTATTGTGTATGCCAGCCTTGGTGTTTCTGTTTATGTGGCTGGTAGCCAAAAATTATTTAAAAGGCCTTTTCAGACTCTAGCAAGGAAAAAATTCCCTTCCCTGTTTTGAACTTGGGGGTCTAACAGACTCGCTCTTTCTGTCTAGATGGCAGAAATTTGGGATTAGGACTGCCTCTTCCCTTAGTGCTCGCACAGTTTACATCATAAATACATACTGATTAACACCTAGAACTTTCCATACAGAATGAGCCCAAATTTAATAATGATTGTAGCAGGATTTTAACAGTCATTAACCATGAATATTTACTTCTATAAGTTTTCTTTCCCATGAAAAACACGCATACATGTGGATGCATTTTTAAGGAGTTGGGAACTATTCAAAACAAAAGTTATTTTGAGGGTTAGGAAATAGCTTGTCTTACAGCTGCCAAGTGATTTTGGAATAACTCTTTGCATGATGGAGTGGAGGAAAAAATGGAGATAAAAACATCAGTCCTTCAGTTCAAGGAGACTAGATGTTTAAAAAAGGGAAGAGGAATCAGGAAAGGAGGGAAGGAAAAAAAGCTTTACACCATCTTCTGCTTCTCCATCTAGATCTGCCTTAATTTTCTGTCCTGAAAGTTGGACGAGGAGCTCCATCTACATTCTCCTGTCTGTGCCCTTTGGCAGGCTAGATAAAAAAGGCAGGCAGCCCTTCTCCTGGATTTTTGTCTCTTTTACTTTAAGCAGGTTTGAAAGAGAGAAGGAAAACACGCATTGATGGGCATGTGGAAATGTCATTAGTCACATTTAGATAAGTTTATAAATGTACAAAGTAGCTCTCAGGGCCAAACATAGGGTTGAGGTGAAACATCTGAGCCTCATCCAAAACTAGGGACCTTCAGCTGGTGTAAATCAGGTATTGTGATACATTCCAGCTGAGGCACCGGTACAAGGATTCATCTCCACAGCCTGTAAAATTCCTCACTCATATTTAGGATATTATAAAATGTTAATAAATAGTTGCAATATGTGAGCACTGAAAAACAGTGAAATGCAACTGTCCCTTTGATTCATTTTGTGCTTGTTTCGTATTTTAAAGCAGGAAAAGAGGATCCTTTCCTTTACCTTCAGCATACTTTGTTCCAATTTCACAGGATGATAGAAAGCCTTAGGATGGCTATAGCCGTTATGATAAACACTGTCTGACTCCAGCCTTGCACAACCTATGAAAGTTGCATACAGATACCAACATTTCTATAAGCATGATGCTGCTTTACTTTAATATTGTGGACGAAGATGAGGGTAAAACACCAGAAGCAAACCATCACTCTTCCTTTCTTTTCCTTCTTCCTCTTAAAAACAAACATGAGTTTTTGAGAGGAGAAAGGCTAAAACCTGTGCTATAGTGGTGCTTACCTGAGGCCAGGACAACACACTGAAACTTCCACAAAACAATGCTTTCATCATAAAGTGCCTAAAAATACCAAAAAAAAAAAAAAAAGCACATAAAAAGTTATAAGTATTAT
>VXAX01001645.1:0-25244 GCA_013399835.1 Leptocoma aspasia | reverse complement strand
CTAAAAAAACCAAAAAAAAAAAAAAAAGGACATTAAAAGTTATAAGTATTATTATATAAAATTGTTAAAATTAAAAGTCATGCCATTAGTAAGTCTATTGCTTAACAGATATTATTATGCAAGCTGAGCACATAACACCCCCCGCCCTCTAAATCTTGGTGACTTTTTGTCTTGTCTTCCAAAATTATCCTTTTCCCCAAAACATAAGAGTATTCTTTCTGGAGGTGGAGAGTACATTACATATTTAGGATGGTTAATCTGATCAATCCTGCGGACAGGTAAGTTTTTAAATATGTATTTAGGCAGTCAGAAAAATTAGTTGTGGAAATACTATATTTTCCTCTCCCAAAGTTAGCAGGAAAATTAAGCCCTGAGATAAAGTTTATCAGTGTAAAGTTTACAAAGGAACAAGGGAAGAGGAGGAATGACAAAGAGTATGGCACTGAAAGAAAAACAAGCACCAAGCCTTTTAAAATTTCTTGAGTGCAAATTGAATGGCCACTACTTCTTGGTCAAACAAAGCAGTCATCTCTACTCCTTCTTGGTATCAGGGCACATTGCTTGCAGTGACATTAACTCTTTGATTTGCCATTAGTGGGAAACTGCTTGCTTGGATGTTGCTGTAGAGTCAAACGTCAGGGAGAAGATACATATTCTGCAAGCACAGAGGAACAGGCACATACAGTTTGTCTTCAAAAGAAATCTGAGTCCTTCACCTGGCACTGTCAGGCCAGAAGGGGATGCCACACTGTGGGAAGCCTGCTGTGTGGCATTTCATTTTATCAAACCCAGTCCCCACTTGTGAAATCTGACGTGTGGCAGAAGAGCATTGTCAGAAATTGTGGGGACAGTCAGTGTGGGCTCACTAAGTCCCAGAGTGCTGCTTACACCGTGAAGCACTCCTAGTCCCAGCAGCTGCAACCTATTTTCACAAATATCTGACAAGTTTCTTTGGCTTCCTTCCAGTTTGAGCTGTACCAAACACTTCTCTCCTTCCCCTAGCTCCACAGTCCTTTGTAACTGCTGCTCAGAACTTAGAACATGTACCAAATTGAGCTCCTTTCCGCCCTGCACTGTCCAGACATCCCACTCCAATTAATTAACCCAACAGTGGCTTTGTCTCTAGAAAGTGTGACTTCCCACACTTTATCCCCCTCATTCAGCCTAAAGACATCAGCACATTCCCGACTTCATCACTTGTTAACTCCCTTTTGCTAATAGCCAGTGCATCCTCTCTAGATGGCTCCTCTGATTTGATATAACTTGAACTCTCACGCAAAAAATGCTGAGGGCTGTTCACTTGCTATTGCGTCATATAAAAATCTCTAAGGTTGTGTTTTATCACAGCTTCTGTATCCAAAATTGAGAGGCTTTCTGCCCTTCTCAGACGGCGTTGCAACTGTTCATCTGTTCATCTGCAAGCACCTGGTGAGGAGCAGCAAAGCCTGAGTGACAGCAAGACCTCTGCTGTTTTGTGTTTGATAGCACACGGTTAATCCTTTGGAAAAGTGCCAGAGGACTTCATGAAAGTGGCAACAGGGTCATTATATAAAACATCAAGTGAAAAGTTCTTTTCAACAGCTATTAAAAAAAAATCAAACCCACATTCAATATAGCAACACGATGTGTCTCCAAACAGATTTTTAGCTATGCTACCAAACCCTAGAATTTATGATACTTTAAAAAAATTACAATTTAATTCTCTCTTTATATTTTCGAATGATAAAAAGTATTTCAAGAATCAAAGGGTTCTCTGGAGATCATCTGCATCACTCCCTTGCCTAAGTACAGGCGAATTTACATCTGTTTCATTCTACACTTGCTTGTTCAACAAGGTCCTTAAAAACCATCACTGATGCAGATCCCCTGATGGAATTCTCTCCTTTTCTTGAAATAGATTGCAGTGTTTAGCTTTGCATTTGATAGAGATATTTTGTTTGCTCCTAGAATTTAGTGTTAAAGTAGACAGCAGTAATAGCTGCTTAGAAAATAAGTCTGAAGTACAAGAAGCTGGGAAACTGTGAAACCATTAAATATTAAAAAAAAAATCAATATCACAAAATGTCAGGCATAGTCAACTTGAAAAGTCAGAGGAAGCACTTAAATTTTTAGCTGTTCATTTGACTCCAGACTGCTTGGATTAAAAGTACTTAGATGGTCAGACAATAATAAGCATTCCCATAAGATTTCTTTCAGCAATCTTCATATTCAACTATAATAAAATAAACTTCACCTGAAGTAATCAAGACAAAAGTTACTGAAGTCAGAGATGTTTTAAAGTAAAAAATAAGTTCTTTGTCCTTTTCATACTACACAAAATATATTCCAATTATTTCTAGATGAGTTTTTCACCTGTTCAGAGGAAAATCTAAATATGTATTTGTTTCTAAACCAACAACCTTGAGTTAGCAGATATATCCAGCCCTAGCCACTGAAGGCTATACTTCAGCATAATCTTTCCTTACATAATTTTCTCTTCTTACAGAACTAATTATACTCACCCTTGAAAGTCACTACAAAATCATAGAATACTGGCATTTTAAAACTGTTGCTAGAGTTTGCCTAGTAAATACTTTAGTACATGATGTGTTCCTCTCTAAAAAAAAATGGTCCACAGTCTCGTGTGCTTCCATCACTCCCTGTGTCCAAAGGACTCTTCATTTTGTACAACATCACTATATTTCTTGGCTCTCAGTATTTACTGCAATTTTGCAGGTATTTATCACACCAATGTCACCAGACCAAGTTGTTACTGTTATTAGCCTTCCTTTCTGCTTTGAGCTCTCTAGGCTGACTTGAGGGGAAGCAAACTGACTCTGAATAGGATCACTCCAAGCCATTCCCTTTCTTTCCTTTAAGCCTTAATTTCTGCCAAGGGCTGGACTGCAAGGAGGAAGAAAAACATATGGGAAAGCTAGCAGTCCTGCTTGATGGTTGCTAAGAAGTGTGCAGACAGCTGTAAATTAGAGCAGCCTCTGTTACATTTTACAGAAATATTCCTCTGAGCAAGCCAAAACCTGAAGATGAAAAGGTGCTGCTCACTTTGGGTTGTGAGTAAAGGGGCATTGCAGACCTTAAACCCAAAGATCCTCAGCAATGATTTTTTTCCTTTCATTCTAGACAAGAGATTGCCAGGACAAAGTTGTGAGGAACAAACCAACGAATATACACATTTCAGCTGGTAATTGCCTCCATTTCTAGCATCTGCTGTGACATTTCCCAGAAATTATTGCAGTCATGATGCCACCAGTTGTGACAGGACCTAGGACTGCAGGAACAGGTCAGCAGCTGACATGCAGTTTGGGAAAGCTTCTGAAATGGAGAATGTGTGTCCAGACTGAGGTCCACATCTCACCTTCTAAACACTAGTTTTCAGGGGTTGACCATGAATCAAATCTGTTTTACAAATCAGGCAGCCAAGGCATTTACCTCTCCAGCCATCTCCCTTTGGAACTGCTGTAACATTGAATTTTGTATCTAGGAAGAACAATGGCTAAGCCCATTTTTTTTCATAGAATATTGCAGAGAGTACCAGTCAGGAAGTTTTTACTGACAGGCATTTCACATCTGTAGAATGAAAATGAAGTCCATGCCTGCAGAATACTTTTTTACAATCTACGTAGATTTTGCCCTATGAACAGTCCTTCACATTTGCATTTCCTCCTGCTTCCTTTGAAACCAGCAGCAAAACTACTTACTAAATGAGAGTGGAAATCTGTTTGCAGTCTGTGTGTTTTCTGTCAGAAACAATTGGGCACAACAGTAAGAAAAGTTTTCATCATACCTGTAACTTACACATTTGTTAAGAAGCAAACGACAAGTTTGACTACTGATAAGCAGTATGTTTGCCTCTTCATTGTAAAATGTAAGTAACAATAACATAAACCAGCCCTGTTTAAACTCTTGTTTATAGAATTCAAGTAGTATTACTTTTTTTTTGAATAGCTGGACTAGAATAAGCATTAAAGTAGCTTTCACGCAACTCATAATGCCAAAAAATAAATGCAATTCTGCACATTCTTTCCTGAGAGCATCCACAAATGACGTGCAAGGCATACACATTGGCCAGAGGCCATGAGCAAAAGCATTGTGTTAAAACTTTGTATGACATCAAGCCAAAAAACTACTTAGCATTTGTATCTCAGATCTCAACTGAATTATGAATTAAATAACCAAATCAAAACAAAAAGCATACCGCACACTACATCGTGTATCTTGGTTATACACACACATATACACATGCATGTAAGTGGCATGGATCTGTTGTGAATGGATAGAACCTCGGTGTTCTTGTGTGTGTGTGCACTCAAATGCAAGGCAGGGACAAAAAAAATATTTGGAGCTACATTCAGAAAAGAACACACTCCCTATGCCAATAAGTGGATTATATCCCAGGTGGGCTCCCTCTGGTGTTGAGAAGATAATGTATTTCCCCATGCAACCCTATTTCTTTATGTCCATCAATGAGGATGTTTAAAAAACACTAAATGTAATCATGGCTTTATTATGGCAGAGTTCCTTATTCACATAGACCCTTATGGATGGTATAGAATAGTATAGCTTTTCTACTATCTCCCATCCAGTGTTCATGAATAATATATGAGGCATATACATATATATGTATCTAGATTTCTGTGCACTTTACTGCACTCAAACAGCTTTCCATGCATGTATAGATCACTTCTCACCTGAGAGACGCTGCAGTGCCATACTGTGAAACTCGCTACCTGCAAGCAGTGTGCCTCTTCACAGTTGAACACGAGAATCTGAATGCCCAGGGAACAGCAGGCCCTGCAACAGACAGGATCTGATTCTCCAATGTGTGGAGCATTTTTACAATGCCTCTTAAACTCAAATCATGTCTCTTGGTAACACTTGTGCACTTGTGAAAGTCCAGCCCAGGAACCATGTGAGGCACCCCAGCTAATGGGGGAATACATAATTATCTATTTAACTTCTAGATTCTCGATTTTGGAAACCCAGGACTCAGCATTGTTTAGGAGCATTGTGCCATAGACAATGGGTAGAATAATTTTAGCCATGAACATCAACTAGGCACCCTAACCCCAATCTTCTTCCACTTTATTTACCACCTTCCACTACACCTAAGGAAGTAGTTCTGGAGATTATCTCCCTCTTGTGCTATAAAACTATCATTCAGTGAGAGAGTACAAATACCATCCTTGCCCTTATTTCCCAGATAGTAAATGCTTAACTGTTTGTTTTGTGGTGCAATCCTTTCTTTGGAAAAACACTACCTTCCTTTTTGTCCTGAGGTGGAGGTGGAATCAAGGTGACTCCAGCCTGGCTGGCTGGAAGAGCATGACCTCCCTGCAGCCACAACACACCTCTCCCCTGCTGAAGTTCACAGCAGAGCTGGGCCACTTCCTGCAAAATTACACAGAAGGGAGGAGATAATAAACACACATGTCCAGCAGTTGTTCACAGATGTTCACTGACAGGAGAGAAGTAAGGAGACCAGGCTCAGCTCCCAGGCCCAGGGAGAGCATGTCCTCATGATCCCAGACCTCTGCTCCTGCTCCCAGCACGCCCAGCTTTCCCCTTCCTCCTCCTCAGCTCCTGCAAGCTCAGCCCTCCCTCTCCATCTCATTCTTCCCTTCCAGCCCGTGGCTCATTCACTGCCACCCACGCCCTGGCTCCTGCCTCCTCTGTCCTCACACCCTGTGCGCTGATACATGCTGGCAGCACACCGCTTGGGCCAGATCCCAGGCCTGGTAAAAGCAGGGGAAAAACCCAACATTCACTCTAGTGGCCTTCTTGGATTGAGTCCTGAACACATAAAAGCAAAACTGGTGTTAATTTTCCTTTCCCTCAGACACTGCTGTTAGAGTTGACACGTTCTCCTTTGACTGGTGAAATAAGAAGCGGGGGGGTGGCAGCTGGGGGAGCAGGAGCAGAGGAAGAACAGAAAGCATACGTAAAAGGAGGAATGATTGCACACATGTGCTATGAATTCTCCAGCTCAGATTAATGTTTTCCTGTTAATTTAATTGGCTGCCTCCTGGTTTCGGCCAGATGACCAGTTACATTTTAGGACAGCTATAAAGTGGAATCTAAATGAAGTAGTTGGACAATGAGCGCCAATGTCTGTGAGCTATTCAAGAAAATTATTAAATAAACAAAAAACGCAGGAACTTCTAACTGCAGAGCATAATTATTATTCTTGTTCATTCACGTGTAGTATTAATTTCTACTACTGACAAAAAACCCCACAAACCAACCAATTTCTGCTTCAAAAGGTAAGCTGTTCCTGCATATTCATCACATGTATGGCATTGAGGTCTTCTCTTAATGAACAATCTAGCATCATTTATTGGAACAACTAGAGGGTTTCACTGCAAATTAACTAAATTTCAATTTTCTTGTTATTAAAATGTTCTCCTTCCCAGTACCAAACTGTTGTCAAATAGCATTGAAAGAAAAAAACTCTGATGGCAGTTAGAGTGGGGGGACCACACCTGAGTAGCAAAAGTGACAACACTTTTACTACTGTCCTCACTTAGACGTGGATTTAGTTCTTTTCACCAGCCTGTCTGCTGATCTGTGCTGGTGAATTGGCTCTGGTGCAGCCAATTCACACTCATGGAAGTGTCAGCATGATCTACCTGTGGGCCAGGTTTCCACCCTTACTGCCCCCTGTGTGGGCTAATCTTAAACCGCGACCGAGAGTCATCATCCGCAAAGGAAAACTCCCAGCTGGCATCAACCCACCACAGCTTCCTCCTAGACCAGCCACTCTCCTTCCTCTGTGTGGGTGTGGACACATGGCACAGGGCATTTCCTCATGCCTTTGCCAGTTCTTCCCTGGCTGGTGCCATAATTCACTGGGGGAAATGTCCCTGATCCAAATCGCAATCTGTCCTGGCCTTATGAGCTTGCAGAACTAAGCAACACAAGACAGCAAAGAGGAAAGCAGCTGTTCCTGCCTGGGGACAATTATGCACAGAATCAAAGAGGTCCAAATGCCTACTCCTGCATTTATCAGGAAACATCCACTCTGCCCTGCAACTCCGGTTCCCCAGAGTCTAGTGCCCGGGGCGAGGCAACTGATCCCGACAACTCTCGTGAAAATGCCACATGTAACCAGATCAGGAGGCACCATCTGAAGTGAATGTGGCTCAGTGGATGCTCCCCTAGAAAGAGTGAAGTTACATAATAATGCCAGAAAGAACAACTAAAAAGGCAAGTTGTAGGGCCTTGTCTATGCCTTATCATTCCAATCTAGCTCTGCCATCTTGGTCTGGACAGCATTTGTCAGAGCATCCTCAGGGAAGGGAAGGAGTTGTCGCATAATAGAAACATCTTGTAATAACATGACAGCACCTTTCAGAAACAGATCTCAAGTCCATTTATCAGTTCTAATTCACAAGTGTGTAGCATCAAAACTATGATATCTGAATTCACTTTGGCCTCTTATATGTGCTGAATTTGCTTTGCAAATAAAATGTATTGATTTGATTCAGCTGACAACAATGGCAAAAGTGGATCCTCTGCAATTCTGGGTAAGAGGCCATTTCTCTTTTGAAAATGTACCCAGTCATCCTCAAAAGCATCTAGTGGGAGTTACATTTCCACAGGTACTAGAAAATCATATGCTTATTATTCAAATGCCACAAATGTAAATATTTAGAATGATAACAAATTTTAATCTGTTTCTCAGAAAACCTCCTGACTCTGCTCAGACTCCATTTCTGCTCAGAAGGCAATAATGACTGAAAATATCTCTAAGTGATATATATATGTGCCTAATTACCATCCCATTCTCTGAGCTGACTCTGGATGGAAATCTAAGGTTATAGAAACACAGCAAGGACAAGAGCCAATGTCTGGGAATTGAAGTTCAGCAAATCTAAACTGAAGTACAATGGAAATTTTTTAACAGATGGGGTAACTGACCATAAGAACAGCTTGTGGAGAGTTGTGATGAATTCTCTCCACCACTTGCAATTCCTAAATCAGGACTGGATGTTTTTCCAGTAGATAGACCAAACAAGAATTAAGTCAGAGAAAGCTAATGGACTCAGTTGTAGCAGAGGTCAGACAAGAGGATACCAAAGGCCTCTCTTGGCCTTATAGTCTTTGAATCTCCTAAATAAAAAGTTCAGGGTTTGCAGATTGTAGCATAAATCCTATTCTATTTCAGGCTGCTTTCAAACGTGGGCAATGAAAGGAGAAGGAAAATAAACAGATGCTGCAAGACTGAGTCATGTGAGTGATGAACTAAAATCCCTATCCATGCATCAAGCATGGCAGAGCGTCTTCCCAGGGGTCTGTCTTATCAGTGACCTGGTTTACTTTGGCCTATTTGTCAGTGGCAGAAAAAGAAAACAGCCTCAGAACCTGATAACTATATAGGACTGATTGTATCATGTAGTGATAATGAATTTGAATAGCTCTATTAGAAGAGCAGCGTGGCCTGAAATATCCCTCCCCTTTTTGTGGATGGTGACTTTTCTGGGTTGCCTCTTATCTAACAACAGGGTGTTTTTCCAGGGCACAAATTCTTTAAAAGCAGAGAAGTGTTAAGAGATTCCTTCCTTGCTTGATAGGAGTTACCTCCTTTTGGATGTGACAATTTGAACTCCAAACCAGACCTGAGTAATGGTTCGCTTTTAAAACAAAAAGGAAGAAAATAGATATTTGTTTCGAAAGCAGGCACTATGACAAATCTGCTTGGGAGCATAGCCAGCCAAACAGTTGACTCATCACAGCAGAGCAGACTGTGAACTCCAGCACCACGGGGAAGAGGACAGGAAGAAGCAGCAAAGGCAAAGAGGGTGGTGAGAATCTCTTCAAGTGGGTCCGCGATGGCAGGGTTTGACCTGTAGAAAAACCATGTCCAGGACTGCAGAATGCACTGCTTTATAAGGGCTCCCTCAGAGTAGGGCTCATTTTGGACTTTTGTGGAGCCCTAAAAGCTGATGACTTGTGGTCCATTTCATGTGTTGGTGTTTTCCTATCATAAATTTCTCAATATGCATTTTCTGAATGAAAAGAAGTTTCTCAAAAATATTTACAAGTCTGGGGGAAGACATGCAAACTTTCACCCAGCTCCCTGAAAACTCCTGTTATTCTGCTCCCTGTGCTCCTATCTCCACACCACCAGCATGCACTCCAAGGAGCTGTGACATTTACAGGGATGTTTGGGAAGGGAACTTCTTGGAAGTCAGGTTTCTGAAAGTCCTTAACTACCTGATAGGAGGTAAGAAGAAGGCAGAAATTGATGGAATCTTATGCTACTTGGAACTGCATTTTCAGGATCCTTTTCATTATTTCAATCCCAAAAGAGAGTCTATTCCTCAAGCAATGGCGACGTTTAACAGATTGCTGCCACAAACAGGCTGGGTGTACCTCTGAAAGTTTTGTAAAGATCAAAATTAAATCCATTGTTTGCAACAGATGGTTTTGCCTCAGCAAACCCCATTCAGGATGCAAACTATATCTTTGTGTCAGATACTGCATAAAATTGATGAAAGAGTCCTCATCTAGATGACCTAAGAGAGATCAGATGAGACAGAAAGACACTGAATGGAAGAAAATCACTCATTTGCAGTGGGTAAGCTAATGTGTAATGCAGCTATGCACGATACACTCATGATCATATTGCAAATGTTTGGGCATTAGGATGTGAACCTATATTCCTTAAATGCCAACATTGTCCCAGAACCACAGCACTCACGTTCAGAAAACTTTCCCAGAATGGTAGAATGGCCTCATTAAATTTTCATCTCAATGAAGAATTACAGCCTGCTATCAGCATCAAACTTTCAGACACCTCTATGTGAAGTTTGAGTTCACAGCAAACACTTGAAATATTGCCACAGTCTTTGGTGGGCGTAGACACAAGCAAATAATCTGGTACCCTGTGCCTAATGGTGCTCTGTCTCTTAGGTGTCAGAATAAAGATTAAAACAACTTATTGGATAAATAGTCAATTATCCAATCTTTCCTGTGTCCCCAGGGGGGTTTATTTTATGCTGTAAAATATGAATTTGGACTGCCATTATCATGATCTTCACTCGCATAGTTACAGATGTTGCTGATGGTGATAAACTTATCTAGCTCTTTTAGAGTCCAGCCACAATATATTATCTTGATGACCACTCATGGCAGTGAGAACTCCACAGATTACCTAAATGTTGGGAAAACTGAGAATTTCTTTTTATAGGGACTAAATTTCCTACTTTTTAATTTTACTGGGCAGGGGCATACCTCTCAGAGTTTATATTACATGAGAAGGTATGTCTTGTTTCTCTGCTGGATCAAAAATAGTTTCAAAAACTGTAAATACAATATGATATTTATCAGATGAAAAACTGCACTTATTTGCCAAAGTGTAAACCAGAATGAGACTTACAGCTCCTCACATGCTGGTGGTCTCCTGTAATGGGTTTGCATTTGCAACACCACAGCCCCCCTTCCCTCTCCCCCTCACCACTGCGTTCCTCCCAGCCTCCAACATTTAGCTTGTCAGCACTAAGGTCTGTCCAATTATTCACCTTTTCAAAAGTGATTTATTTTCAGGATAACCTAATAATGTCAAAACCAACACTGTTATGCTCTATCACCCACAAGGATGGGCCAGAGAAGGAAAGGGGTAACCATATTGATCCATTTTGCCTTGCAGCTTTTACCTGAGGACAGATGAATTTTACAGCCAATGACTTAGGAATCATTAGGTCAGTTTATTGTAAACAACTCCCTACTCCTCCTTCACACTTCCTAATAACATTACTCTGTAGCATTTCCAGCACTGTTCCTTACCTCCTGTCTCAGAGGGAATTGGTTTTTTCATGCAGCTCCATCTCTGCTGATAAGGCATTACACAAGCTGACCAGTGATTTGTGCCACTGAAGAAATTAGGTAGAGTTTGTCAGACTGTTTGTCTTCCAAAGACTTTGTTAACAAAAATGAGAGCACTCTTGGCAAATAGCTCTTTTTCATTTTACAAGGGACTGGTTGAGTCTCAACTTAAAGACATGCAAACTGGCTGTTTTGCATCCCAAATAAGTGTTTCAGGAAAATCAAGACTAGCAGAGTGCTCTGTTCCTGTTTCCTTTCTTGTAAGGAATAATTTCCACCACTGGCCTAATCTCTGTCCATTTCTGGACAGAGTTTGCCAGAATGTTGGCAGAATACAACTTAAGGTTGTTTTTATTTCTCTCTCTTTTTTTTTTTTTGGCCACTGCCCACGCAGTTACTGCAGCACCAGTGATGCAGTTTGTGCTTCCTCTGTTCTGTTCAAATGTGGCACATGGAGGAACAACTTACTCTCTCCCTGTTCATGGCTGTACAAAATACAGACAAGACTCTGCACAAAGATATGTGATGCTTTTAAAAAAAATTGTAACTGCAGCTGAAAGAGGGCTGGGAGAACTTATTAATGTTACATTCTTTTATATATACGAGCAAAATCTCACGAACTCTTGTTCCATGACTGTGTTCATTCCGTTTTTGATGCAGCAGCCAATCCACACAGTAGCAAGAGTGTCTTTAAGGCTGCATAGATACTCGGGTTTGCAGTTCCCGGAGAATGCGGAGAGATCCCTGTACTCTGTTTTAAGTAGGAGTCAGCAGATGACTTGGAATAATCTAATTTGTGCAAGGAATATATTTCATTTACATTTTGCTCTCAGAAAAAGCATATGCACAGTAAACAACATGTTAGCTACACCCACATATTCAGCCCAATTCCATGGAGTTTTGCCATTGACTCAAACTGGAACAAGATCAGTCCTTAATCATTAAAAAAACACACTTTTACTCTTGCTCTTCTGCACTTTATGCAATATATTATATCAGAATGGAAGAGACTTCTTTTAAGGAATGAACAAGCATTCTGCTATATTCCACAGGAATTTGGATGACAAATTTCTAGTGTAATAAATTGCTCACTCCATGGCAAATTCTTACATGCTGCCATTTTGCAAAAGTTTATTTTATGGGTTCTTCTTTTTCAGCCATGGGCAAAAGAATATTTGTTTCCTGACATTCTCTCTATATTATTTTTCATTTAAAAGTTGGAAATTAGAAAAAAGGTCATCTATTCTGCTTGTTTACTCCATGAGAAAAAAATTTTAAAAACAAAGTTTTTTTAAATAAAATTTATTCACAATCCAGTTATAAGGCCTGAAAAGAATCCTTGTTATTGTGCGCTTGTACTTTTACTTCATTAGAGCTACATAAAAAGTAGGATTATCTATTTTATATAACTAAATAACTTTAAATGTTTTCTTCAATTATCATCCTGGAGATAATAAATCCATATTATTTATTTTAAGACTAAGTGAGGAAATGAGCACCTGAAATGTCACTTTAAAAGTGCTTATTCCTGGGCCCTTCTGAGGAACTCCTTCTCACGTATCCCCTTTGACTATTAACGAAGCTCATTATATTGAAACACACTAATATAAAGCAATTTGCTGATTATCATATAAAGTCTGCAAAAATCCAGAGAGCACAAATAAAAAGCACAAGTAGAATGGGATAGTGTCAAACCAAGAAGTTCCTAACCGAACTCCAAATTTGCACTTCTGATGCACTTCTTATTGCCAGCCTGACTCCCTAAACAGGAGATGGGGAACCATTACAAATGAAACATTTCTGCTTTTTTGTTTGCACATGAATGATGCTGAAATATGGGGGTTTTTTTAACTGTTTTACCTGGCACTGGATCCTGATGCACTCACTCACATCCTAACACTGAAGGATGCTTCTTATTAGGCTTTTGTATTATATGCAAGCCTATCTGAATAGGTGTTTCCATTCTGATCACCATGAGCACTTTGGGCCAGGTTAAATTGCTCTCTTTGTCTCTCTTTGCTGAGCTGTGAGCAGAGGTATCTGCCCAGCAGACTGTTAACCTGACATAAATTATCAGACAAGGCTACCACAACAGGAGGAGGAAGCCGAGGAAATGTGTGGGTTAGCAATCACCAAGCCTATTAAACCGCTCCGAAATCCCACCCTTTGGATTTGCAATTTCTCATGTTTTGGCTTGACCAAGAGGCAGGTTGGTGAAGCAAGAGGATCTGTGAGAGTGTGAAAGGGATAACCCTGGAAACAAAATATTGGTTTTACATCACAGGGTATCCGTTACAGGAGAATTTCCTCTGGCGCCAGCAGGTATTTGAGCAGGCATCTGGATGGATCCCAAAGGGGGGAAGGAAATGGAGATGGAGGTTTTTTAGACGGGACCAAGATGCTAAGCCTTAAAACTGTTTGAATGACCCACAACAACTAACCTGCAAAGTTTTATCTGTGTGATGACTTTGGTGATGTGGGTGGTTAAGGTTCTCTTCTTTTCTTTTTTCCTTTTTTTTTTCTGATTTTTTTTTTCTTCATGTTGGTGGGGAATTCCAGCCAAGACTACAGAAGGGAACCAGTAAAAGAATGCAAAGTGATTTGAGGAAAATCATCTGATCCATCACAGCCTCCTTTTCTCTGCATAGGACACACTGACCATACAGCTGATCCTGAGAGCTTTTTGCTGCACTCCCAGTGCTTTCCAAAACACTGTTGTGGTTTGAAACTAACTGCAATCAGAAAATATTACTAAATGGACTGATAGAATTTCATCCTGCAGGCAAATTTTGTTGAATATTTGTTCCTCTTGGGCTTGGGAAAGAAAATCTTCCTTGGGGGTCTGAAGGCTGATTCATTAAATCTGAGCTGTCTGCTGAAGTGCTCAGTAAAAGTGACTCTGATTTATTTGGATTTGTCACTATAAAGGTCTCTGGAGACAGATATTTATCCTATGGGATTCTTGACAAATTTGCCAAGTGGTCTGGGCAGTCCAGAAGGAGAATGGTCTTCTTTGACCCCTCAGATGGCCAGGGAACAGGTAATTACTCCCCCAATCACAAACATGCACCAAAATCATGTTGTTGCCAAGACTTCTCACCCCACCCAGAATCTGGTTATCTGAACTTAGACAAGGACTCAGCTCTATATCTGATCTCACTGAAAGACACGTCTGAGATAAAAGTACAGTCTATAGCTGTAGGAATAGGCAGATAATAGGATGGATTTATGCTGATGAGGGTACATCCTGCTGAACTGGATGATAGGAAGGGTGTTTGTCCTGCTGTGGTCAGAATTTATAAAATACTTGATTGTAATGCTGACAGGTCAACTTGGACCCTAACTTTGTCAGTACATTTTAACACCCTCCCACCAGAGTGGACTAAGTCAGGCATCGTTCTAACTGCAAGATAGAAGAGATTGAGCTTGTCAAAAAGAAGAGAAGGGAATTTGCTGCTGTTTTCTTACAATCCCACTTGTGTGACTTTCCCCACACCATAGTGTATAAGGTGGAGTAGTGTCTAGTATCAGTCCTTCCCTTTAATTATCCACTAGCCTGGCTGAGAGCTGTATAAACACATTACAGTCTCGTGCAAGAAACAGATACTGCAAGTATCCATCTTTCCCTTTTAACTCTTTCTGTCTACCCTGCCTTTTGTGATCCTCTGAATTTTATGAAACTGTTTGATAAAGTGTATATTGGCCCAGTTTCTTTTTGGCTGACTTAAGCTAGTGATTCATTTATAGTTGTCACAGGGAAACATGCACCTTCAGGACATGATTAAAGCCACTTAAGATCTATGTTCCCTCTCAGATGCGGGCAAAATAAATTTAGGATGCCACATTAAGAATCATTGTACCAAATTACTAGGATGGAGTTGGTAAGAAAAACATAACTAAAGGGAAGTGCAAGAAAAAATCTGGGACAATTACAGCCTGTCTTGGAGTTAGCTTGCCATTACTTAGGGATCTTACCTCGCAGCAAACAGTTCTCCCCATTCACACCCATGAGGTGAAAGAGAGGTTTGACTGATGTCAGTGTAGTAGCACAGGCCTGAAACATTCAAACTAGAGCTAAACAAGTTCAGTCCAGCTGAAATGAAGTATGGAGGGGAATTAAACACAATGTGATGGGGAATCCTGCACCAGGGACTGTCATTTGCAAGGGATGCACACAGATTAGTCTCAGTCTGTATAACAGTGGAGTATTTGGGCCCCAAATAAACCATTCCATATTGTGTTCAGCACAAAAATGGTGTGAAAGTAGCTAAAGTTCATATTAGAACCTCAGAAAGAAACACCATAAACTTTTAAAAGACACTGAGGGTGGGGGTCAATCTTGTAAAGGTAACAGCAATGATCTCTTTAGTCTACTTGGTGGTTGGATGACATCAACCCAGAGGTTTTGCCTGGCAATCTGTCTTGCTAAAAGTCAGGGTAAGATAAACTGTACTCTGTCTCTGATTTCTGCAAGAAAGAAAACAATTGAATGGCTGGTCATTCATCACTGAGCCACCCTCCCCCCTCTCCGACACCTTGTATAGGGTTGTATATTCTGGAGCTATTTAGCTTTCCTTGTCCATTTCTTCAAAAGAAAACAAAAAATTCAAGTAGCAAGATATGTATTTTACAACTTTCCTGTAACAACAATAGTTCAGAATTGAAAGGGACAGATCGATAAAGAAATTACTTGACCATTATAATTGCTTGCACATCATGTCACTTGTATCATTACATGCCATATGTTCAAGTAAGTTTAGTATCAAAGGGTCTCATGATACATTACAGGGCCCAGCCTCTACAACTATGCTCATAAATACATTTACCTATTCATAAAAATTTGCATTCATTTTTTTATACTGAGGAGCTCAAACTCAGCTCAGATATAGCTTATGGAGTTACAAATGTGTGCTTTGACCATCCAAAAGCAGAAATCAGAAAATATTATTTGAGAAGTTTCTTTAGCAGCTTTAGTTAGATGAGTTATTTAAGTTGCTGAGAAACAAACCTGGACAGAACAAGCTGCAAAATTTATAAATTTGCTGTGACACAAGCAGTCTGAAAAGGAGAAGGGTGTCATACAAGGATGGGAAAGAAAAGTAGTCATGATATATTATTGTAGGAAAAAGCAGTACCTTGGGTGAGAAGAAAACATCTAGGCTTGCTCTGATAAGCTGAGTGTATGCTCAGCTATCAGGGAAGAAAAGAAAGCTCTATTCCTCCTTTTAACAAAGCCAGCTTCGTTCTGCTTGTGGTACAAAGTGCTCTGCTTTGGATGCCATGCCTGCCTGGCTGCTTCCCACAGGCCTGCAAAGAGATGCTTCAGAGCATGTTATCCTGCACACGACATGGCCACTGCACTGGTAAGTACCAGGAAAGTCTTAGAAAGCTGTGAGGTGGAGTGGGAAAACTAAAAAAAAATCACTCAGGAAGAAGCTGGGTATAAAATCTGAGTTCTCCACAGCCTCACTACACCCTGAGAGTCTGCATTAGCTCATGGTTCAAGGAAGTAAGACCCTTCATGGAAGAGACAATTAGTTACAAAAAGGCATAAAGAAGCCTAGTAATGGATTTTAACTCTCCTAAGGGAATCCTGTGTTTTTACTGGGGAAGGATTACAGGAAACCAAAGTAACACTTTATTTTTCTTCACAGAGAGCTTGGGGACTTTGGAGTAATTTAGTCAATGGTGATTTGCTACTTGTGCTATAGTGTTACCAAGGATGGTACTCCTGGTCTGTTTATTAAACTTCTGGCCTGTCACTCATCACTAGCAGGATCAAAACTCATTGTTTTTCTTCCTATGAAAGTAACTTTCCTATCTTTCAGAATTACTATGAGGTTGAGAGATGAGTGCTTTCATCTAAAATCAAAGTCAGGCAAGTATCCATTTTGTAAGACATGTGAGCATAAAAATGCGCCAATGTAAACATCAGGTATCTGAGTGAAAAATGTTAATTGGCATTTCAAGAAATGAGGAGACATCACAAAGATATTTTAGGCTTTCAACATATTTGTAGTATTCTAACATCAATCATTTTCTTGCATCTATCAGGTTATTTATCTTAGCTACCCTCCGTATCCATTACCATAGTGCCTAAGCCCCTTGTAATGTTTCTGTAGGGCAGGGAAGTATTCTCATCCCTGTTTTACCACTGAGAGATTGGAGCAGAAAGGATCCCACTTTTGTGGACATGTACAAAGTCTGTAATGTGGGAGAAAATCAATGCACATACTCCAAGTCTCTGGCTAGAGTCTTAATCAAAGAAGAGTTTGTCTCTTTCAAATTAGCTCAAATTTGCACTTGGTTAATTTGCACCATAAACTGTAGAAGCAAGGTTGTGTTAGACACATCACTGAGCCATTAGCTATAAGACTAATTCCACCAACACTTAGAAATGCAGGAACAATCCAGGGCTTACACCTCAAAAAGGGCTCTGGCCACATACTGCCAAGGAGAGATGAAAGAATACAGTGAGTCAGGGCATGGGAGGAAGAGAAATAGAAAGATGACGTGTTGTACTGCTATGGGTGCTGCACCAGGCAGTTCACAGAGGCTTTCCCTGGAACTCCCAGTTCTTCGAGACAAGACACAGCTCTCACCCTGGAGAGCCCAAGCTGGCCCCAGACACCCAGTGTGCGTTAGCACCCTATGGAAGTTTGCACTGACTCCCCTTAAAGGAAGGCCCTGTGCCCAGACTGGCTGAGCAGCTCCCCAGTGATGGTTTTGCACACATGGAAAACCTTTTTGAGGAATTCATTAGCAGCGTTAAGAGAAAACCTGTGAGTGCAATGTTACACATCTTTTCCACTCTGCGGAAATTTCAGTCAATCCAGCTCCTAGTGATGTGCATCTTTGTTCGGGTCTTACAGAATACACATCAAGATACTTCTGGCAACAAATTTTGGTGTATGTTAAATGGAATTATATGTGATATCTGGTAAATTTGCTATGTAATCCAAAAAGCCTTCATGAGAATGAGAGACCTGCCTTATTTTGGTGTAAAATTCTATTGTTCAGGGTGGAACAAGATGAAATTATATGGAGATTGAAATAAAGCATCAAAATCCTTCCTTACTGCTTAAAATCAGAAGATTCTGACTGACATACCTCTCCACAGTAGCCTCAACCATCATCCCATCTGATTTTAAAAAAATTAGCATATACATATCTGAGTCCCATTCTGTTCTTTCTAAAAAAAACAGGGCTGCTTTAATCCCTTGGAACAGATGCCTTAACTTCCTGGCTGTTTTAAAAAACTTGCCTTTTCTGCTTTGGATAGACTCAGAGAAGATCTTAGACATTGTTTTGTATTTTCCCTTACTGAACTGCACAAGTGTGCTGGACCTGGCTAACAGAAGGTCTGACGACTCATCTCTGTTTTCCTCCTTTAACCAGCTTTCCTTCTGGGTTAGTCACACCCCCAGTTAAGAACTGCATACTAGGGAGTCTGAGCATCACCCCAGATCTGTACACACAAAAGAAAAAAAGAAAAACAGGGAGGAGAAAGAGAGCCAGCCTACCTTCACAGTCTGTACTTGAGGCTTTTTCCTCCCTCATTTCTGTACTTTCAGTTCTTTGGTCCTTTCTCAGCCTTGTAGGACTCCACTGCAACACATGTTTATGGTCTTCTTTGTATGCTATCCCTGGTTCATTGTCAAAACTATTTTTTTCCCTCCAAATTACTTAGACAGACTTTTATTATGTGCCTTTGCAATACCACTTTCTAAAACAACACCATTTTCTATATGTATTATGAATTACGATACGCACCATAAAATCAGAGGACTGCACTGTGGCAAAGTGCCATGACCCCACTTTGGGGATGTTCCAGGAGCTCCGAGAGTCGCAGTTTGTGAGGCATGTATAAGGCCTGTCAGAGTCAAAAGAAATGCACAGTGACTGTGGTCTTTCTATGTCACTTGAGTAGGATGTGTAATTTGCTTTCTCCTTTGTCTTGCCAGCTAACATTCCCATTTCAGACTCATCCACGATGCATACTCTCTTCAGCTGACTACTGAGTTGGTTGAACCCCTATGTATGATCACACACATGGATAGCTGAGTATCACCAGTTTGCTCTTTTATTATATCACTATTTTTAGCCAAAATATTTTTGCAGCTATGTCACTGCAGTTCAGCATGTGTTTTTAAAGGCTTAATGTGGCCACCTATGGTAAAATGCAAAGCCCCTGTGACAAATGGAGCTCAAGGGAGTCCAGCAGCACAAACTGTGGCCAGCTCAATCTCTAATACAGTAAAGCAGCCCACAAAGAGTGGGTTCCAGAATGTGATGTTTCACTTGGATGGGAACAGAGAACATAGCCAACCTACTGCGTTTAATGATGGATGCTGTGGGAATCTGACTTTCAGAAATTGTGAGCACTTTAAGTGAATAGGAATTTCAGAAAATCTGTGTCTACACATACACACATCATGCCATAAACCATGCGAGTAATAAAATCTTACCAGAATAGCTGACATTCTTCCTGCCACTCCCCTACAAAGTGTTCCTCTTTTCCAAACTTCCCTCTGAAAAAAAATCTTTTATTTTCCAAAACTAGATCCAATGTGCTAATCACTGGAAGGAAAATAGAACTTATTTCTTATCGACAAATTTCATGTCCTAAAGTCACAAAAATGCAAAGGATTAGCCAATAAAGAAACATCACAGAAAGAGATATTCAAAACAAAACAGTTATGCCTGCATTTTAATCCTTCAATGAATATTTTACATAAGATATATTGGCTTTTTTCATATTTTTCTTTTGATCACTTCATAAAAGAGTCTGCACTTTACAATGTAAAAATATTTGAGAGATGCATTCTGGAAGCAATACCATTAGAGATGGAAGAGGATATCTCTCCTCACTCTCTGTGAGGAATAAATAACATAGGAATAAATTTGTAGAGGAATAAATAATAAAACAAACATGACACAGCCACTTAGGTTTCACAGAATATTCTGAGTTGGAAGGGACCCCCAAGGATCATCAAGTCCAACTCTTCAGTGAATGGCCCATACAGGGATCAAGCCCATGACCTTGGCATTATTAGTCCCATCCTCTGACCAACTGAGCTAATTTCTCCTAGGATGCTTCAAGCATCCTGCCAAAGGAGATTCACTAGCACATCTGTGAACAGTTCACTGAAAGCTTGGGCTGAGCACTCATGTCAAGCATTAGCTGTCTTGTTTCTCCTTCAACTGCTTCTTCAATTTCTATATCTTCTATGTTTCTGGTATACATAGGTTCTAAATCATAGCAAGACATTGCTTAACACAGCAGCAGACCCAAAGCCCTCACCATAGGTCTGGAATAGGAGCGGGATGTGAGTCACACCAGGATTTGATGAATTGATGATTAAGACTTGTCTTAACTCCTGACTAAGACACTGACCTTGTTGTAGGTATCTCTCTTAGGCATTAGGATAGTTAATCATGGCTTTGCTTCTGCAGAGGCAGCTTTTGCTATTCTTGTTTGTACATGCTGCTTTACCCTGTGAGCAGTCCTGTTGATTTTTGTGGAGCTACTCAAGGAAAAGGTACTGGGTGTCATAAGGCTGGGAGGTAAAAGTCATCCAGTTATTACAGGTACAGGTACTCCCTGTGGAAAACAAAAGCACTGCTTACACAGATTTTGTCATCAATGTGACAAAAAAGATTTAAATATTAAATCTAGAATTAGGTATTTTGAGTTTCACAAAGTGTTTTTCCAATATCCACTGAATAAATTTTTCTTGACCTCCACTTCCCAGAGTTTCAATGGGCTTGTGATATTTCAAGGCTCAAAAAAAAATCACATGAAATGGAATTATGGCTCCTGCATAATTTTCTACGTAATTTTTCTTGGAGCTACGGTTTATTCCCTTTTAAATTTTCTAACCAATAAGACTGAAATTTTTCTATTCTAGGTATCCACAAAACCTTCAGTTTAAAATGAATGTAGAAGGAAATATTGTTGGGTTGGGTTTTTTCCTCACAATAAACTATTTCAGAAAAGACTTTCTCAAGAAGCTCTAAGTTTTCAGGGCTCTGAAGGAAGAGATTGGGATTTCTTGGGGAGGGACAGTGATGCTGATGTCACATACAAATATGTGCCCCTTGGGACAGTTCTCCTGGACATCCCTTTACTCTCTTGGCAACAACATTACTTTCTTTCCTTGTGTATTGTTCTATGTTATTTTTCACCATGTCTTTTACCTTTCAAACTAAAACTATGACTAGAAACATATACACAGCACTTGAAATGAGATGTGAAAGGCTTTCAGACCCTTCCCACAAGCTACTCCACTGTTACAAACAATTTTGATCAATTTCCCCAGCACAGTCCATACTCTACAATATCTTAGATTATTAATACTGTTAGTGTTAGTTATTTGTATATGTTATATTATGGCATTATTTCACTTAAGGTATGTTAAAGTATGCTTCTAAAGTACTTTTACCATTTCACTTGGTGTCAGGTGAGACCAAGAGTAACCAGGAGAAATCTCAGTGCAAACAGGTTTTCTTTTTACAGCAGCAACTTGAAAACACTAAGGCAGTTGTACTTTTCTTAGTGATTATTCTCAAACCTGACCAAACACAATTCATGATCAGCTGGCTGCCTGTGAATGACTTCCTCGGTCATTCTCCAAAGAATACACCTGTATTATACTTGGGCAAATAATTCTTAAACCAGCAACTGATTATGTTTTCCTCAGCTCTGGGTGATCTGAGTTTCTTCTTGGGTGACTGTTTAATATGTAGGGAAAATATGGTGCCTTGATAAATGACACAGAAAATCAGAAAATAAACCAAGCTGTGTCATGCAAAACCATTAAATATTTGCAGAAAGCTTGGCCTCAAGTCCCAAAGCTGTTCTTAAATTACCATCTTGTTACTTCTGCACAAGAAAGGGAAGATTGGAGGCATAAAAAGTGGGACTTCCTTTCTTGAGGGAAATTTGTAACCTGCCATAGACCAGCATAAGCCTGTGTGAGATGTGTCCCTCATCTGACACCCTTCAGACCAGGCATCCCGAATCTCAGTGCCCAGCACCCCCAGCATGTCCTAAATGGCCTGTCTTAGGGGGTCTATTACTTAGGAGTAAGAGAGAGATGCATGGTCCTGCATAACCAGAGCACGGCAGAGGAGAAAGTAATCTACAGGGTAAATCCACAGATTTGCACTGATGTTCCTCATGCCAGCATTTCAATTTCCTTTTTAAAACATGAATGAAGATACAAATGCATTGGAAAGGCCAAAAGGACTTTAGCTCCATCTGTCTTCTCCAGCCAGTTATTAACCCAGCACATTTGTAGTAACCCAGTCTGTAGTACCAGTCATCTAACTGGAGAAGCAAGTGGTTCCACCATTATCTGGGTTTTTTACCCTTCCCACGGGGCTGGGTTGGTTTCCACTCTGTCAGTCTCTACTCCAAATCAGGTGCTGTTCAGAAAGTCAGGAGGACTGGGCTAAAGGTGAGGGAAAAAGGATTGAAACTGGGTATCAGATTAGGGGTACAAGCCCTGGGCTTGCCAGGTGAGACAAAAGAAGCAGGAAGGCTGGAAAAACAGAGGTTCAAGTCATGTAACAAACAAGTAAGGAAGATGATTAGAAGATATGTTGTTTTTTTTTAAGTCTGTCCATGCTGCCCCCCTTGGAGAGGGAATAATGGATAAATGTGTTAGAGTGTATAACAGTTTGTATGCATAAAGATCTCAAAGTATATTATACTATATGTATAACATACACACATATATATAATATGTATGTGAGTATACATTACATACATGCAGTAATCTCTGCAAAATGAATACAAAAGATGTGCCCTGTGTCTCTTCAAATGTGTGTGGCCTTTATTAGGTCAATTTTAATGACCCTGAGTATTTAAAAATGTAAAGAAGTAAAAACTACAAATGTGTGGAAATTCTAAAGGCTCATAGCACACATGTATGCATATCTTGATATTCAGAATGCACATGTAATAGCATACTAAAGGCATTTTTGAAAAGCCAGATCATTCCTTCTGCTTTTTACAACACAACTTTAGAAAGTACTAAAATAAAGTTAAAAATGGAAAGGCTTTATAAGTATATAAGTTTTAGTTTTTTTATCTTCTGGGAGTTTCTGATGCTGAAATTTTGATGGAGTTTTGTCCTCCCTGGTCACTCATGCTTAGAGACACAAGCAACTTCAACTTGGTTTTCTGTCATCCTTGCTCCAGAAGAGCCTTTTAGCTCAATTGTGACGTTAATCACTTGGACTATAAATCTCTGCAATGGATACGGCCATTTAAATCTCCACCTGCACAAACAACAATCAGGGCTAGAAAATAAGGAGACTCATAAATCTCCACAGTGGTGATTATTGATATTTTGGATTTGCAACAGCAATGTTATTTAAAAAAAAAAAAAGTAATTCATTAATTAGGACTGATATGCTGACAATCTGTTTAGTTTAGTTTATATACAGAGAAAACACAAACAGGGCACAGTTAACACAACATGAATTTAGAAGTTAGTGAATTCCCAAGAGCCCAGGGCTTGGAGATATGATATCTTAATGTACTTATCCTATTGTGAGTGGGAAGGTGTTATCTTCCAGACAAACGATAAAGAGGTGGTTTAAAGTTTAGATCTACTGTTTTTTCTTCTGGCTTACATGAGCCAAGGAAGAAAGATGGATCAAGAGATAGGCAAGACTTCCTTGCTGGCTATCAAAAACGACACTCTGCCTCCTACTGAAAATGCAATCTGCAGACAGTACGTAGCACTCGGCAGACATACCAGCTTGGCCCTCCACAGTTTTTGTTGGGTTTTTTTTAATGCATTCAGAAAACCCTATGAGGTGCTTACACAGATCAGCAAGAGACTTTTCCTGTGGCTCCAGTGACTTTGGATTAACTACGAAGCCACTGGTGACATCTGAGGCTGCACATTTTTTTCTGGAGCTATGTGAATCCTCAGATAAGCAGCTGAGTAAGTAGAATTGCTCCTGCAATAAGAGCAGTCCCTGTGTGCAGTTCTTTAGTCCCTTGTGTTCAAAACCCAGACTACAGGGCAACCTGTAAGGTTTCAGGAAGAGTGTGAGTAGGGAAGGAGCTATGGGAACAAGTTCCTGATTCACTGGCCTCTTTGGGCTCCAAATGTGGATTTAGGAGACTATTTTACATGGAGAGGAAGAAGTGATAGCACAAAGTTAACTGCTTTCAAAAGCCTGCTCTGCTGAGACTGAATACAGATGTGCATAAGTTTGTAACAGCAGCATAAGTCTGTTCATTCAAACTTCACAGCAACCCACTCACTCACGCTTTTGGTAAAACCACTGGGAATGTTTGGCTTCAGGGGTTGCAGAGCCCGGTCTAATGCCCTCAGTCCCATCGCCCCCACGAGAGGGGCCTTATCTCTTATTTTGCTTCTTCATTCAGGCAAAACCCCTGACTTTTGAGCACACACGAATCAGCAGACAAAACAGTCCACGGGTGCGGCAGAATGAACCGCTGACATCTGCTCTGCACACCAAGTAAAGGTTTCTTTTCTGTGGGAACTCTACCATCCAATAACCCCCCACCCCCGTTTCCTTCATTTCATGCACACCCTTGCTGCCCTATCCACAGCCATAAACACCCTCCCCAGCAGAACAGCACTCTCCCTCGGCTCAGTGGGGCTCACAGACTGCTGGGATCTTGGCCACTTGGCACACCTGTGGACCAGGAAGCCTCCGCATTCACAGCTGGGAGGACTCAAAGACCGACAGGGACCGGGACTTGTCGGACGTCACCCCGGAAGGCTGGAAGAAGTCAGATCCTCCTGCCTCCAGCCCCTGGGCTGTGACGGCAAGGTCCACGCTGCTGGCCAGGCAGCGGAGCACTCCCTTCCTGGAATATGCAACTAGCTGGACAGGATGCGTTCGCAAATATAATCATCCACAAATCTCCCCCAGATTAGGTTACAGGACAGCGTTTCGATGGCACGCATTGCAAAGCTCCCTGGAAGGCTTGGCTGGTGGATCTGCTGCTCTCTCTGCTCATGACCCATTTTGGCTTTCATCAAGAATCATGACACCAGCTGCCTGGGTCATCTAGGAGGCAGAGAGGGGGAGAGCAACCCTGGGCTGTAAAGGGAAGTGGGAAAGGAGAAGAGAAGGAGGAGAAGGAGAAGGAGGAGGAGGAAGGGGGAGGATAGAAAGACAGAGCAAGGGGAGAGAGAGTAAGTTGTTTTAGTCCAGTTGTGAAGATTTGAATCCCAGTTCCGAGCTCTCGGCAAAGGCTTGCTGGGATACCTCATTCCCTGTCCCGTGCAAAGGTCTGTGATTGGGATGTGGTGTGCTCAGTGGGCAGGGCCCCTCCCCTGGGCTGGATCCGCCTCTCTTATCCCCCAGATAAATTACTAGTGTCCTCACTAAATTCCTCGGCTTTCTCTCTCCCTCTCTCTCTC
>VXAX01001644.1:466256-555095 GCA_013399835.1 Leptocoma aspasia | reverse complement strand
TATAAATATATTTTATTATAAAATTAGGCCAACCGAGTATCCTAAGTCACAGACCTGACATTATGTCCTTCACGTTGAGAAACATTAGCTGCAAGCACCAAACTAACAACTAAGGGAAACCCACCAGTAACTCTCCTTCTGCCAGTATTGTGAATCCAACCCTGAAAAACAAGTGCTGTTGGTAGATACACCTCTTCTACTGGAAGTTGTCCCTGCCTGTGACAGGGGGTTGAAACCAGATGATCTTTAAGGTCCCTTCCAATTCAAACCAGTCTTTGATTCTATGAAGGTTAGATGGTTGCTTTTAGTACATTGGAGCAATGATCGTAAAAAAATTAAAGCTCAGGGCTCCAAGGGCAGCACAGAGCACACTTGCACGCTTGGCAAGACACTGAACCAGGATTAAAAGTGCCCACAGAAAAGTGAGAGGATGCTGATTCATTGATGTTCACACAGTACTAGAGATCCTCTGATTGAAGGCTGTACAGAGAATTATTAACTACAGACACTAACTGTGAATTTATGAATATGAAGAGAGCAGAGGAAGAACAACCACACAGTTCAGTTTCCCTAATCACTGCCTCTCCAACATTCACCCACACTGTCAGATTGGCAGTTGGCAACTGCAGCTAATATCTTATGTAAAAAGGACAGAGATTTAGTAATACAGCACTCCCCATACAAGCCTCAATTTGGCAATTTATTCAAGTTCACTCTTGAAACTCGCACTTGACTATGAACTCTGCTGAAAGAAGATCTCAGCACCCAGCAGTGCATGAAGCCAGGGCAACACAGAATGCAGCAGAGCCCAGGAATTATGGTGAGGGGTGCAACAATCCTTAAAACACTGACTGAGAGCGTCACAGCTGAAGAGCACCCTGGCGGTGCCTTGCTCTTTGATGTATTGAAGAATACACTCAAATGTGCTCTGTGTTGCTAAAAGGTAGAAGGGCTTTCACTGTTGGTTTTCACTTGAGCCCTCCTTATATCACAATATTCACCTCTTGCATGCACCTAACCAGCTCGTGACATGTCACCAAGGCTCCTAACCTGGGAATGCGAGCATCGGATTTTTAAACAGCAGTAATGGAGAGCTGTTTCACAAGCAGTCAACTCATCAAAAAAAGGTCAAAAGAGAGAGTTCAGGAAGCAGACAACAGGAACAACACTTGGTAAATGCAATTCTATCCTATATAAGACTGAAAATTACTGCACTGAAAATTTTTACACAAGTACTAGAGGTTCCTTACCATTTGGTGGGGAGACAGAACTATAAACCTTATTTATGATTGCAGTGCCTATAACAGACTTCTTCTTTTAGCTTTTATTAATCCCTTCTTAGTCCCATGTAAACAGGCAGGAATCTCATCTCTGTTCCATTTTAAACTGATTTAGAATACATGACTTACTGCACACTGCTGAAATGTAGGGGTATAGCTCAGAAGTCATTACTTTACAGAAGCAGCTGCCAATGATAAAACAACTATTGCACTGCTGTGACATGGGTTGACAGCATAATGCAATTTTTAGGACTTTCATTTTGGGTTCACTAGGATGTCTGCAATAACAAGGAAAAACAATCAAGAAAGAGAAATGGTATTCTGCCAGTGTTTTTCAAGGCTTTTATCAAAAGATACAGAATTATCCATGAAGGACATGATTTTCATAGGAGCTTAGATATTAATTTATATGGCTATCTGCAGAGATCACTGCTTATCAGATCACACTGTCTCAACTGGTAATTAAATATTCCAAATTCAGGGAAATCCTGTCTGTTTCTGGGTTTAGCCTTGAACTGGTAGTAAATGTTCAATTTTTTAATAGTGATCACTGTATATCGACCCAAATAATGAAACCACCATGAGGCTTTTACAGAAGCTAAAAATGACAATTTTCTTCCTTTGAAATATGCCTTAGTTCTGAAAAGCGTTCATGCAAATACAGCACCACTCTACTTCACAAACCTGCTTATTTATACACAATGCCAAGTGATTAAAAATACAGCCCAAGCTCCAACATCTGACTTCCTGCAGGATTTTACTATTTACAACCCTTCAGAATCAGCCCTGATAAAAACGCCCAGCTTACACCCTATGTCTCCTTTTCCACCATGAAATGATCCTGTTGAGAGTATTTCAGACTCAGACAATTACTGGCACACCAAAGACAACAAGTTCAGCTAAGCTATTGCACTCCACCTTTAAGACACTGGGAATGAGGGCAAAAGCAGACCAAACTGGAAATTTTAGAGCCTGCACCAGCCTCCCTGTGGATTTTATTTAGGCCACTGAACCTTTTTTTTTCTCATTACATTTTGGAGTGGGGGTAGGGGGCGGGAGAAAAGCAAGAGATGAAAATTTTACCAGTTTTCAGATCCCAAATGGAGCTTCAAAATGAGCAACTCAAGCAGCCCTTCCCAGCATCAGCTGAGAGCACAGGACCCGTGTACGTAATGGTTTTGTGCAGCAGCTATTTTATGTCAGAATTGCACTTTGAAACTCTACAGTGCTGGCTGCCTGGAACATTTACAGCAGTCCTGGAAAACACATCTTCACCTCTGTCCTGCATCACAGCTTCAAAAATGAGCACAGGCTCCTCTCAACACCTCCAGAGTATCCAATCCAAATACCATTTAATTCAGTGGCCCTCTTGCCTTATCAGTGGCAAGCAAAGGGTGGGCTTGGCTACATGAATACAGTGAGTAACATCAACACCACCATAAGATGGGGCTGAACAAAGACAAATGCTGGCTTTCAAATTTAAGATGTGCAGCTCTTAAATGGGTCTTTGATGACAAAGTGGTCCATCCCATTCTTAAGGTCAAAAATCTAGATCTTATGTAAATCCCTGCAGCTCTCTATGTAAGATCTGAAGAAGTACAAATGATACACAGATGAAGCAGGAATGTGATATACAAAGGACCCTGTGCAATGCTCCAGTGAAACCTTTAGTGCCGAGTGGCTGCTAAATGAGAGAAAGGACACAGAAAGCAGATCAAGACCCAGCCAGATGATTCAGTCTGGTTGAAGGATCGATAAGCTCAGTAACAAGAAAGACACATTAGCATTTCCTCACCAACCCTGACCCCTCAAAGGCTGCAGAGCCAGGAGCAAACACTATCACAGTGAGCCATTGCAGTGGGCTGCCCACAGCCAGGGTACTGGGAGCCACCGAGGAACAAAAGCAAGACCAGGAGACGTCACTTTCTAAAACACAGAAGAATTTAAACATTGCTCGATGCACTGTTCTGTGTAATTGCTTGCTTGATAAAGAGCAGGCAGTTACAGCTCACATTTTTAGCCTTGAATTATTGCCAAACTGAGTTATTTTGTGAGGTAGAACTGAATCAGCAGTTCACTTACAAAAATTAAGCCCTGGAGAATGTGAAACAGTGAAATATTTCTACTCATTAAAGAAGCTATTGGTGCTGATAGTCAGCATACAGACAGAGCCCAGAAAGGTGGAATATTTATGTGTCCAGATCACTTTTCCTGAGATTCATCTGATATGCGAATCAGCTACTGCTTGATAGCATCTCTTAAATTTACCTCCCCTTCAGATTTATAGCCATGTCCTAATCACTGCTTTCCACCACAGGGCTCATACAACAGTACCTGACTAGGGTTCTCTGCATCACCCCTGTGAACCTTACTCTAAAATCAAGCAGTAAAGACAAAGGTTAGCTCTGCACTGTGTTAGTGCACACTGATAGAGTGTTACAATTCAGGAGTCATTCAGTGGTGCATAGAAGCAAACATCATGGTTGCAGTCCCACTTGCCAGGGACACATGTTCTGACCCTCCAGACACAGCATTGCTTCAGTCACAGAAAATTACTGCAAGGAACTGATGGCTGGATACTGTTCTTGCCTGTGTGCCTGTCCCAAGGGAACTGCAACAGACGCTGTAACATACCTGATCTGTGGTTAAATCCACATTTGACACTTCTGCATCCTTCAGAAAATAAAAAATTCATGTCCATACGTACAAGTAAATTACTTTTGGAACATACAGAATAAAATAATTTGGGACACTTAACAAAGATAATAGTAGCAAGAGTAATTTACTTCACAAATAAAAATTGTATTTCCCTCGACAGTGCAAATTCATTCCCCACTGGATAATATTAGCCTGAGTTGGAATACAGGCAAATTTGAGCTCCAAGACAATTACATATTTTGGAGCTGATACTTCACAACTCATCAAAAGCAGAGACCAAAGCTTTTGATGCTTTAAAAAGGCAGCGTCTCATCCTTCCAAAGAGAATTACAACATCCCTTTCTAACTTTCAGAGAAACTGAACCATCAAACTTCACTTTCAATTTTGTCATAGTTGAGAAAAAGCTGTGCAAAGTAATTTGTAAGAGTTTATAAAATTTATTTTAATTTCTTCCCTGTCTCCTTGGAGCCTCTGTGACTACTGGAGAGTAGTTTTAGAAGTGGAACATTACTGATGTAAGTCGAGAATGATGCAAATTTGAGAGTAATCTTAAATCCATGCTAACAAGCCTTTATATCACACCTCAAGTGTGTACCTCTTTCTCTATCTGTTAAATGCTTGGGATCTTGGGAAGGATACATCTTCACATGTATGCCCAACCCTGCTATTATTACATTTAGAAATCAGAATCCTTGAGTTTAGAACAGACAGTAATGAAAAAAAAAAAAAACACATAAAAAGAAAAGAAGTGTAAAGTGGCAGAAGCACATTATCCTAGGGAAAAATGTATGAGCATAAGTAAGATCCAACATATTTATTCTTGTAACTCTTCCGTGCTGACTGACTGTCAGGACCTCAGCTTCATCCAGCCCTCAATGAAGGGAACACTGTGTCAGAAAAGGGACTCGAGTCCAGAGCAGGACCTGCAGGGTCATGGACAGTTCCCTGTTCTCTCCCACCTCTGTCCCCTGGGGTCCCAGTCTGGTTGTGCTTCAAAGGTCACAGCTGAACAGGATCACAGGAACAGATGCATATCCCAGAACGGAACACACTGGATTGGAATAATGCATTTGCTATTGTGGAAATTCCTTTCCAGGGCTATTTTTAATACCTGGTATTAAACATGCTTATGGGTATTTCCATTTCCAGCACAGTTATTACTATTCAATTGCCATTAATGTAAATGGCTAGTGCTGGTTAATGCCAAGCCATGTGATGAAATAATTTCCTTTCCCATCTGGGTTCCTGTAGTCTTAAATAAACAAAAAAGACACCACTGAGATCACAGCTGAAATGTTCATCTTGATCCCCACCAACACACAGTTTTGGAAGAAATCTCTGTTTTTAGGATAAAGTACATCAAAGGCATTATCCTCTCTATCCTACCTAATGCGTAGTGGATAAAACTACAGTTAAAAATATTAATGAAAAATGACTAATGGTAACTAAATGATTCACTTAACTTGGCTCTCTCTGTAATGTAGTCTTCATATGACAGGCACTTATTAGCTCTCACTGATGACTCTACAGACACCCTGCTATGCACAGAGTGCCTGTCTACACATTAAAACTTAATGCACAGAGCAAGAATTATTGATGTTAGCTCTGTTCTAAAAGGGCATATCAGCAGGACTTTTTTTTCCCTGCCATGGCTTTATTTTCCTTACCTATTGAATAATCATGGATTTTAAATTTTACTAGATGCTAGTGCTCAAAAAACCTCTTAATTTCACCAAAATCTTATTTTTCTCCCAACTACTGGCTTTTTTGTGTGATTGGCTTTTTGTTTTGGTTTTTTTTTTTTCTAGACATATTAAAATAAGTACACATGTGATGTTTCAAGACTAAAAAAACCAGCTTGGGAATCCTAGAGCTTGCACATTGTGTGCTATCTGTACGCCTGGGGAAGCAGTGAGTCTTAATGGACCTTATGTTTTCCTTGGGATTTCAGCACTTGCAAGAACAGTCAAAGGCTGATAATTAATGGAGCCAAGCACTGCATGAAGTTGAACACTGCCTTGAACACGAGCATACACTTGTCTTCACTTAACTGAACGTGTTTATAGGCTCTGACTGAGCAGGAGCTGAGTGCTTTGCTTCTGCACTGATCTCACCAAGCACCTCACATGCCAATGTAACAATTTGGCTGTGTACAGGCCTTCTCCACCCTGGCTGCTGCTGCTGACTGCCCTAAATCCCAGGCCTAGCTTTTAACATTGCTGGGTGCCCACCAAGACTGATGTTAAGGAATGCTTTAACTGCCTTCTAGAGTCCTTGAGTGAGATTTTCAAGTGCCTACATCCTAGGCACTTGGGAATCTCAGAAAACCCGTGGTATCTCAGTCTTTTGGGAAAATCAACACCAAATGACTATCTCTAATTATCTAATTATCTTAAAACCAATACATTTTCCCCTTCTTCTTGAGCTAAACAGACCTCAGGCATGATGCACAGCTTTTCAATTGTGCTTGGCCATCACTGAAGGAAATCCTCTGGTCCCCTGGGACTGTTTAGCTCTCTTGGTGCAGGATAGCAGTAATTCCTGAGTGCCAGCACACACAGGGTCAGGATGGAGCCCTGGAGAGCCCGTGTTTGCTGCTGGGGAAGGATGGTGGACACCATTTCTCTTCACACCTTAGACAGCTGGACCACAGAGCAGCACTTCCTGCAGCTGGACAGATCCTGCCTGGAAAGATGCAGCTGGAATCTGTCTAAAAGCAAACCTCAGTCAGACACATCTGGATACTGCTGCTGCCTTGCAAGGACCTACAAGAAGACACCCAACTGTGGCTGCTTCAGGCCAACCCTCCTCTGCCCTGAACCTGGTGCAAGCATTATGCCAGTGGAAAGTGGGCAGAGTGGATGCAGAATGATGCTGCTTGGATTTGGCAGGCTAAGGCACCTGGGCTGCAGTCCTTCCCTACTCAAGGAACTTCACAAAGCCTCCACAGCAACTGGAAAAAAAAATAAGCCTCTAAGTCGAGTAGCTGAAATGCTCCCTCCGTTTCTTCTCCTCTGAGTGGAGACAGAAAAGGAAGCACTTTCTAAAGTGCTTGAGTGCCTGCTCCCAATACTTAACCACCAGAAACCTGAATGAATGTCACACTTTTCTAATTGCAGTAACCAGGCTGAAAACAAACTACAACCTAAGACACACAAGTTTTTACCCTAAGCTTAAAAATAATTCCCATTAACACTCTGTGCTACACTGCCTTAATATAAATGGCAGTTTAAACCAGATTTAGTAAGGGCCTATAATCTTTTAGCTATGTTTCAACACAAGAGAGGTCAATAGGCTATTTACCATAATCTATTTTTAGGTTTCATGAAACTACAAGAATAAGAAATAAATCAAGCTTGGCCTTTATGATCAGGAAAGAATGGCTTTCTGTGCATTTTTCTTTTAAAAATAGCTGAATATGGAAGGAAATGGAATGATTTGTTAAATGGCTATGTTTGATAAGGGAATATTAATACATTTTCCAATAATAAAAGTGAAGAATGCTGTTCCAGATAGACATTCCTTTTCATTTTTACTGCACAGACAGTGCTTGATTACAGTTTAGGGAAATGAACTGAAAGAACAGATGTACTATTTTTTTGATAGGTAGTCAGAAGAGTATTTTACAGAATCTGAGAAGAGTTGGAAGGCAGATGATTCAAAGGATAATTGAAGAATGATATTTGAACAGGTTACATTTGTGCCCTCAGGCATTAAACATTAAGAGACTTTTTAATTCTCAACATGGGAGTTCACAAGGCTGAAAAGCAAATGAACACAAGGAATTTTTTTTCCAGAGACATGCAGTAACTGCTGGTTAGCAAGAAGGGAGTTTTCCACAACACTGGGAAATAGTAACATTTTATCTGAAGTTACTTAGAATAAGCCAGATGTTATTCAGCTTAATATTCATCAACATTTGTTATGATATAGTATCATATTTTCAGTAGTTTCAGACCAGAGATCAAAAACATTTCAGGGTAACAGGCAATAGCAAGAATGTGCAGAAACAGCCCCAGGTGCAGGACTCTGGCTCTCTGGCATTGGGACTCAGATGCAGAGGTCCTGTGCAGCCTGTTGGGACACAGAGCACAGCTGGCCCTTGCCTCTGGGGGCTGAGGCTGCTGGTGGAAGCTCTCAGGCAGGTGGCAATGCCCCCACTCCACACTGGATCAGCTCTACACAAAGCATGAGTGCCTCTGTCCCCTACTCCTGCTGCAAGCTGGGACTCTCATGTCAGGGCATAAGGGATACTCAAGGAAGGGACAGTACTTTAATCAAGATACAACTTTGGTGTCAATTTTAATATCAGATTTCAGAAAAGAAAAAAAGTACCTTTCTAAGGGTTTCAGCCCTCACTGATGTGTGCCCTGAACAGTAGGACAGTCTCTTTAAAACCCCTGCAGGTCTGACACTTCCATATCCTGCTTAACAACAGAGAAAAACCAGATATATCAATTAGCAAATTTCAGTGGAGCACACACCCTGCATCCACATCATTGACACGTTAGTGCATCATGATTAATGCTGTGCATTTCATGCCAATTGAATTCCTAATGATTAGCCACTTAATTCTCAGCTGAAACAATTACTCTTCCCATTGAGAAATACTTGTTTCAGCTCAAAGCTTGGCAGCTGGAGTACAGAAAAGCCATCTATAGCCAGTCATGCAAGTACGTCTTGTGGAATCAAAACACAGGTTTACTAATGTGTATTTAGTATGCATAATGAAGCATTGGGCATACAAAACCATCCCTTTTCAAGACTGGTACAAAAGCTGTTGGCAGGACTGAGCCCATCCCTAATTCACAGACTTCAGCAGCAGCTGGGGCACGCACACACTCGTGTTCATATTTGTGCATGAGAAAGCAGTTTGCCCTTGGTCCATAAAGGCCTCCACACAAACACTGGTTCTCCCTGAAGTCATTTAGATGCACACTTCAGACTCACTATATATTGGTGGAGGCTGCAGTGACAAAGATATATGTCAGAAAAATCAAATGGGTACATCTTAGATAATTATAGAAAGAAGCAAATACTTGGCTTGCCTTCAAGTAAGGGAGGAATTTAAGAGGTACATCACATGGCAGCTGTGTAGTTTCGGTAGATGCACAATTTACCTTGTAACCAGTAATTACACTTGTCATTTCTTATGATCAAAACACTAATGCAGACAATAATTATGCCACCAATGTGCCCCTGAGAAACAGATAAACAGGCAGAACTGCTACAGGCATTACAAGTGTATCAGAGGCACAAAGATCTGATGACAAGAAGCACTAATGGCAGAACTAGTATTAGGATGCACGGTGTGCTGATGGTGCAAACCAGCTCAGGCATTGGCTGAACATCCTGCAGCACGGCAGGAACAAGAACTAAGGCCCTGCTGCAGCGACTTGGATGTGGTGCTGATTACTGTATCATCATTTAGATGGTGATTCAAGGAAAGCTTTAGTGTTGCCACACTCGGAGACACGGGCTGCAGTACGCAGGGCTGAGTGTCGCTGAACAGACGGAGTTCTCCAGGAACAGTTGCTCAGTGTAGTATCTACAACACAATCGGACCCGCTGACAATGTGAGTGGAGCATTTCCCTAAGTCTCTGAAACTAAGGGACTGTCCCTAAGGCAAACTAAGTCTTTCTGCTGACTTCAGTAACCACTGAATGAGACTCCTCTTATGTGTGATACAATGGGCTCCTCTGACACCCACAAAAAGATCTCTGTTGACTTTCAAAATACATCAGGCCATTTCATCACTTACACGCTGACCCACCACACAGTACAGTACTTAGATTTCTTATTCCATGTGGACTTGTAGCTCTGCAATGAAACACACTCTAGCACTTCACTGTGTAAGAGATCCAAGGCTGATGTGTATGACAGTGAGGATTCACAAGGGAGCGAGTTATTCCAGGAGACCACTGCGGTGTCCAGGAGATGTTACTTGGAGTAAAGTCAAAAACTGCTTCTCAGAGTTAATTTTGCAAAAGAAAGCAACAGTAGCTGACAAGTACAATAGATTTGCAACTCTCAATTTCTAAATCAATGCACTTTCAGTGTCTGCAACTGCAGACTGAGCCTTTGCCTTTAGTTTTATCCTTGCTTGGCCTCTGCAATTTACCCTCCATGCCCCATTTTCCCAAGACAGAACCCATGTGAAGAAACCACAGTCCCATAAAAGTATGTTTTCTAAAGATATACACACTGACCAAGCCCAGCTGCGTTCAGACTACTTTCCTATCCACTGTTCTTATACCTCAGGCCTGATTTTTCAACATGTTTTTAACAGAGTAAAAGAAATCACATCAGCAACCACCTGGTGGGGCCTGGTGAGTGACCCAAGTTAGTGACCACCCATAGTTCTGTGACAGGTCAACTGGAAACACACACCAATATCCACATACCCT
Organism: Leptocoma aspasia; assembly: GCA_013399835.1. Taxonomy (NCBI): domain Eukaryota; kingdom Metazoa; phylum Chordata; class Aves; order Passeriformes; family Nectariniidae; genus Leptocoma; species Leptocoma aspasia. Next base: position 544,748 of record VXAX01001644.1, on the reverse strand, counting down.
GCACAAAGCCGATCTGCACAGAGCAAGAATCATGTAAATGTACAGCTTCCAAAGACAGGAGCAGGTTTAGCAGGGAAGGAAGCTTATTTGGATTATTTTTGGATGCGGATAACAGATTGAATACATGGATTTTCATCATGTTGGTACTTACACAAGAACGACTTCTTAGTGACACAACAGATCTTGAACCCACACAACTGCAGGAGAGCCTTTAATAACAGATGACAGTACTTTGCCAGTGGTGGGATAAAGAGATTCAGTGTCTTAGCAGATGATACCTTCTGTCTTACTTCTTTAGCCACAGATTTAATTACACTGATAATGTCATGAGAAGCAAAAATCAATTATTCATTAAACCTGCCTAATAAATCATTCTTTTATCCCATGTATTTTGTTTCAAGATCATTTACACTTGGGTAAAAAGGCAGTTTTCTCCCTCTGGTGTCAATATTTTATATAGTAACTCACTTAACAGCCCAAGTGAAAACTGAAGTGGGTGTCTCAAAGAGGACCAGCACATGATACTCTGTGCAAAGCACGAAGATGATGCTTGAAGATTCCACCAATCTTCCTGTGACAGATCAGTGACTGTGTGATTCAGGGATCGTAAGCAGGATCAGGGAGAGATCTGTTACATCCCTTTGAAAACAAACCCCTTCAATGCATTTACATCTCAGTGTCCTATGACTTCTTTAGTCGTTGCTGGAGGTGAAACTGTAGATCTTGCACTACTTGTTTTCTAGCTCCCTCCACTTTAATAAACACCTGGCCTGTCATTGCTTTGGTGGCACACTTTCATGTTATTTTTACCAGCAAACAGATAACATTTTTTCTTTTACCTGGTTTGTTATTGCACTACTTGCCTAAAATAAACAAATAAACAAGAGTGTAATTTTCAGAGGGAGAAGTGTCTCCTATTCATTCTTTCACTGTGTGGCTCCACCACTTTCTGACAAAGCCATGACCACAAACCTGCACAGTAATTCATGTAAAAAATATACTCATTTTTGTAAGATAAAAAATAGGAATGGGAGAGGGAGACTGAGCAGAGCTGAAGTCTGAGAAGGACTGAGGCTGAGAAGGATACTTCAGGGCTGGAGGAAATGACAGGAAGGAATGGAAAGAACTGAGAAGTAGGTCATGTCAAGGAGACAACCTTACCTCCCCTTGCACACAGCTGCAAATTCAGCAACAGTTGATTAAGCCAAGTTTACATGAAACAAAGGAGATAAAAGCAGCTGCAGAGAAAGCAGCAGGATCATTCCTATCCCTACAGTGAGACACCCTGCACAGAGTAACTGAGCCCCACGAGGCTGTTTGGGAGCTGGACGTGCTCGCTGTGTGCCTCACTCCTCCATCACTCTGTCAGTGCAGAGCTGCCTGTGCTCTGACATTTCCTACCAAATACACACAACCACACACCTGTGTATGCACACTGCATTCGTTTCTAGCATTACCCCAGAACCCCCGAGCTCCTGACAGAGTCCAAGCCCTACATGAGCTAGAAACTGTGCAGGGACAGAGACAAAAGCATCTCTGCAGACTCCTGACTGTGCATCAGGCAAGGAGCTGAGCAGAGTGCCCATGTTCTTCAGATGAAGACTCAGATTAGCAGAAAATCATGCACAAATGAGAGTGTCATAAAAGGGATGAGAAAAGCCTCCAGATCCAGGGCTTACTCCCATAGTGACAGTGTGCTCCTGCCTGGAAAATGCAGTGTGAAAGGATTTGTTTCCAGGCTTTAAATACATGGCATTCAAGAATAAGAAAGTGCATGGATATGCGTTTTTAGGTCCAAAGTTATGGAAATAAAAGAACAAAAAAGCCTCTCCTGTGCTCAGAATAGTGACTTTTGGCTATTACTTTATAGAGAGATGTCACTGGCACAACAATCTCTTACAGAAAGAAACCAGTGCCTAACATTGCATATCTCACCTTCCCCACAGGAACCTTCATTTAATTTACATTAGGTAAGATGTTGCACTTTTGGAGAAGTACCAGTGATTTCAGCTTCTCCTTACTGGTTCAACTGAACATTTCTTTTCTCCTTCGGCTGAGCTTTTTATGAATATTTAATGTATCAAAATGAACTGAAAAGCTACCACTATGCATCTGCTCTCCAGATCTTTCATCCATCTATTGTCAGCCAGGCTTAGTTCACAAAATATGACACTAACTACATTGCTATGTAAATACAACCCCTTCAACCACTATTTCATAAGTAAAATAAATGCAAGGCAAAAGGCAAGTCTGCCTTGAACAGATGAAACTGTTCCTCTCCTAGCTACAGGGATGTCTTTGTTACTTGGGCTCCTGATGTCAATTCCCCACGCCAGCTTGTACGTTCATCTTCTGCCCTCTAATTGAATTAATATTCACTTCCTCTTACTAATCCCCAGATGCTTGTCTGAAATGATCTAAGACACAGCCCACATTTACAGGGAGAAAAGATTTATACTGAGGCATGAATTTGATAGCTACAGAGGTTGCTAATTTGCTGTGCAGCCAGGCGATCTGACTGTGGGGACATTGTGATTTTTTACTATTCCTCTAAAACTTGGATGTAATGTTTTGCTTTGAGCCCCGTGCTGGACAACACTCAGAAAACTGTTCAGATTTGATTTAAGGTTGAAAAGAAAGGAACACTCACTCCTGGATTTTCCAGGCACCAGAAATACACATCAATTTCAGTGCACTGTAAGTTTTCCAACTCTCTTTGATCTGGCTGTATTTATTATGTCACTACCAGGGAGGAAAAAAAAAAGGGAAATCTTTTTGGCGTAAGACATTCCGTATTTTCTAGTGCAATAGAATGTGTGGAATGATGAAAAGACAGATAAGAAAATACTCACAAATATAGCTCCTTTCTGATCCCCTGGATGAGATCTTTTAACTCAAAGTTTGGCCTCTTTAGACCTTAGGAGTTTTGCCATCAATTTTCAATAGATAAAGTTTCACTTTTCTCCCAAGGTTATAAATTGATAGAAACCTCTACATTAATAGCATGTTGGAAAACCTGGAAGAAAAAGCCATCCCTCTCTCCAACACAATTACACAAAAGCATCACTGTGAAGGAGTTTGTTTTTTTTTATTCCGCCCCCCACATTTTGCCATTGCCTCATGAACATAGGGATGGTTCAAATACAAGATCCCATCCACACCAGAATATACAACTGCAACAGGTAAATAAACTAACAATTACCTCACTGAGTGGTCTCAGTGTGATAGGTACTATGCTATTTATAGAGGACAAAAAAACATAACACAATACGAACACTTCTTTGTTGTGTTCAAATCCTGTATAGGTATTACCCTGTAAAAATACTTTATTCTTTCTTTTCTTTCCACACCTGTTCCATATGAGTAAGAAGCAAGGTCTGAAAACTAGTGAATAAAAGCAATTTAAGTGTAGCTGGCCCAGATGATGATTACTGAAACAACCAATCTTTCAGTCTGACGATTAAACAAACAAATGTAAGGACAACTCCAACAACCAGCAGCTGGGTGTTTCCCATGCATGGGGCACATGTCCTCTGTTTGCAGGGATTCAAATCCCAGTTCTGTGAGAGCACCCTGAACACTGGCAGGAAGAGCCCAAGACCCTCCAGTTTGTACTTTGGATTCAGTGAACTGTCAATTACTGCTGTCACAAGGGTTTGATGTCACCAAACAAGACCATCAGGGCAAGGAAGAATTTTCTCCTTGTTTTACCAGATCAACAGACGAGCACACAAGGTGTTAAATCAGCCGTGGCTGTTATTCTAGTATATCCTCAGATCATTCTGACAGAGGCTTAATGAAGAGCCTGCCAGCTTGAAATCCTGCTCGTTTCTTCTGTTTAGTTTCAGAAGGCATGACAGCATGAAGAGGAGGGACTGAAGACACCCTCTGCACTATGTCACCCGGATACATGACCTGCCCAGTCTGGGATGGACAGTCGCATCACCTCAAGTCCATCATTGCCCACACACACACCCCTGTGAGAATAACTCCAAGCCAATCCAAGTGTTCCCCACCTCCTGCAACTGGAAGAATACAGCCCAAACTCACAGCTGCTTTCAGCCATCCACAAACTCTGTATCTTCCAGCTGACCTTTCTGCTCAGCCCTGTCCATAACCACGGAGAGCAGACTCACTGCAGGGGAAGCCATCTCTTGCAGTGCACTGAGGACAGATTGGACTGCAGCGCAAGGCTTGACTCACCTTACACTTCCCCACAAACTTCAACTACAAGAAATCTTCCTTAGAAAGCGTCCTTAAATAATCTGTGCTTGATTTGATGATTTACACACTTGTACAAAAACTCTACAGCCTGTCTCCCCACAGTACCATGAATTTCCTTACTGTTAGAATCCCAAAAGGCACCACTGGCTGCTGCAGCCATATCTTTCAAAGGGCAGTATATTAATCTTGCTATGTCTGTGGCATTCACAGAGAAACATTCCTGAATTTTTCAGCATAAACAGACAAGAAGATCATTGTACTTTTACTGAAGAAAACTTTGGTAAGGTGCAGCTCATTACATTACTGAGGTTAATTCATTAATTGTACAAAGTGAAAAAGTGAATGAATAGTACGTATCAACATTACACACAGTATCAATGGATATTACAGGCCATTTTATACAACTTCAGGTTCTGCATCAGATACAGTTAAGTCTGCAAAAACGGGACTTGGGGAATCTAATCTCTTGAAACTAATTGCAAACTTACCAACTTCTCCTGTCCCACCTTAAAATTAAAGTAAATAAGAATTACAAGTACCAGTAGACAGACTGTATGTCTGTATTCTCTGATTTTCGTAGTTACATCTATTGGGATACATTACAGTCTCTCAGGATAGAGAGGTTACAGCTGGGCTCTCAGAATTTAAAGAGATCATCTGGCCCTGTCACAAGTGGGCAACAACTCTGCTGCAGTTAAGAAACCTCTTCAACTAAAAAAAGAAAAAACCAACACAGGGAAAAGAAGGCAAATGTTTAACCAAACACAGCTGATTTCCTTCACACAACGGAGAAAGCTGCCCCAAAACTACTAGCACCAGAAACAAGCAAGAGAGGCTAAATTTTCCAAGGACTAGGCTGAAAACACTGGGATACAGCAACTCAGCCAGTGATGCTGGAGCACTTGCATGGTTTCAGACACCTGGAGCACAGACAGAAAGGAGACACTTTGCCCTGCAGGGACCAGGGGCAGAAATCTGTGCTCATTACAGCTATTTGCAAACACTGACATCCTCCCACTGCCCTCCCTCCCACTGCTTCCTCCAAACTGCCATATCCCCCTGCATTCCGAAGTACGATTACCCAGCTTTTCTGGTCCAAAACTTTAAAATGGGGAGGAAAAATGAGGAATTTCACGCAGAGAAAGAGGCAGGTGAGGTGTCCAGTCTGAATATTACTGAGTTCAGAGCAAGCATTTGACTGAACCAACATGGTTCAGGTCTCTAGAGGTCTGATTTGGAGACAATTAAACACAAAAAGCCACTTAATGGCACCAGGTCAGAGTGCTGAAGTCCAGGTCTTCTCTCCACCCAGCTGTCCAAGTGCTTGTCTAACAGAGAGCCCACACGCTGTGTTATCCTCTTTCACCTCCACCACATAAAACCCTTTTGGTTTTGGCCATGTCTCTTGTATTATTAAACCTTTCCTCTCACACTTTTATGCCTCCAGAAATCTTTCATAGTAAAACTCCTATGGTCTCAAAATAATAAAATACAAATCAAGGACTGGAGAAATTAAAAAGAGGTGCTGCTTCTTTTTCAGTCTGGGAAATCTGACCTACTTTGAGTGAGACTGTATTTTCTTTCATTTCATGCAGGTAACAAGTCTTTTATTAAACACAGGTGCCCAAAAATTCATCCCAATACACTGCAGGAACTTGAATGAGCATGTCCTGGGGATAATTCTAGCCTAGAGTGCTGGTAGTTACTGTACATACTTGTCTGATTAATTCCTCTTGACTTACAAAGGTATCCATCATGTCACAATGAATGATCTATGAAGCACACCATACCTGAAACCTTCCCCTCCCCAAGTCATTTCCTCAGCATCTAAAACCAGCTCTTATCATTTGTAATCAGTAATTAATAACAAAGCATTCTCACTAGTGCAATTTTTCTGCTAAGGTTAATGTAATATTTCATCCCAGGCCAGCTGCTGTTTTATGACTTCCAAGCACGACAGTAAGTAATGTCTCTGCATAAGAAGTCATCCACAGAGTAAATCAATTATCTCCTCTTTCATCAGCAGGCATTTTGCTGCAGCAAACGAGGCTAATTACATATGAAGTTGTTGTTTACCAACAGGAGTAGATCCCTAAAGTTTGGCATTGCACATCAATTGTTTTCCTTATGTCTCTATTCTGTACCTTTCCCATTAAGGAGTTTTTAATCTATGATCAATCAAATACTGTGATTATGAGCCATACTTACCATGCTGTTAGCACCTGCACAGATTTGCCTACAAAGACCAGCATCAATCACACAACATATGTTTTCAGTACTGGCAGAACTTTTGGGCCACTTCTTGCCCTCAATAAGGACACATACATATTTATGACTCGGTTGCAAAGCACCAATAACTTCTAACACACTGTTCTTTAGATAAATTACACTATTTCTCATGTTCAACAGTTCACTTCCCAGGACAGCTATATGGCTGTCTCAAGGAAGAAATGTGAAACCCAGAACACATCTATGTGAAAACTGGAAAAAAAATAATGGATACCACTGGTGTACAGTGTTGGTGTAATTTTCTTGTCTTACTAGAATTGTCAAGTAACTCTAGAGACCTACTTTTTTCTCCCCTTTCTGACTGATATAGTAATTGTCAGTCATCTCAGGCTTTTCTTAATGATGTAGCTGACAAAAACACAAGTCTGGCTCAGGACTCTCATGACCCACAGGTTGTGCTCTGGAAGAGTATAATGAGTTTTTTATCTTTCTTGTAGTCTGGTCACTTGCTGCTGAAGACAAACCACCAGGTGAACTGGACCTCTCATCCTACTCCATTACCTGCTCTTTGGCTGTTATGTTTCTGAGACTGAGCAGCCAGAGCACACTGAAACAAACTGCTCAGCATCTCAGGCTCACCAAGGACAGAAATACCACATCCTAAGCACTGGAACCTCTGATACAAAGTGCTGTGGATGATGTGTACACAGAGCTCAGACCACAAAGCTCACCACAAACCTCTGTCCAGGAATGGGTACAGCCCCCAGAGTCATCCTAGGGAGTGGAAATCAATTGAAGATAGCAAACTACAGCCCAGGTGAGTGATGTGGGCTAAACTAGGCTGGGATTTGCTGGTGCTATCCAGGCAGTCTAAGCCACAGATAATCACAGGGCAGCTCCCAAAAAGCAGCATTTGTGGCCTGAGGAGACTGAGAATGTATAAATACTGTTTGCAAGGCAAACAGTTCACTTACTTAGCTTCTCCTGGTGGGAAGAATAGGAGGGGAAAAAAACCAGAAGTAATCAAATAAATGGGTCATTTTGGAATGACTGCACCAAACCAGTCCAATACAATTTCATAGCACAAAGGCAACAAACACACGGTCTACAGTTCTGACTCGCCAGTTTTAGCAAATCACTAGACCTGGCTCCAGCTACACCAAAAGCAGACACCCAGAAATACCTCTCCTCAACAAAAAGAAATTGGCAAACAGCGTGACCTTTAGCAAAAGAGTCAGGTTGATTAATGAATTAGTTAGGCAATGTCAAACAAGAAACTGAAGCAAACTCATCCTTGGATTTGGATCCTGGGGGATACAGAACTTTATCTCTTTTGTGTTCAGACAGTTAGACTAAGCAATGGTGCTACTTGCATTTAATGAGAATTAAATGTTAATCTTGACAACTAGAAGCCAAAAATCTAACCTTAAAGATGCAATTATTTCCATTCCTCTAACATTTGGTTATTTTGGTTTGAAACTTCTTGTAATTCAGTAGCATGTTCACTGTACCAAACAGATCAATGTTAACTGTGATAGTGTGAGCAATGTTACCCAATTCTGAACTTCTGGTGACTCCAGCTCGTGGGCTGACCCACAATTATCTGTTATTCTTGGAGCAGTGGGGCCAGTACTACACAGACATGTAAATTACAAGACAGTTGTATATGTTTTCTAAGAATGTCTTGCAAGTGTTTGTTTACCCACATTCTTAAATTCCTGGGGTTTCATATGCAATAAAACCCCCACGAAATCTACTCAAGATAAAATGCAAGCTTGTGTCACATTCCTGCAGGGCCCTTCATCTGTGTTCAGTTACATCTAGATTCTTTCGTTTGCTATTTGTTGTGTGATTGAATCCTCTTTCTCCTTCCATTCATAACTATGTGGCTTTTTAATAAACTCATTAAATAAACAATCCATTTCAGCTCTCAAAATTTTCCATTGGTATCTCTGCAGCTTAGTACTAAAGCTCCACCTAAAAATGAAAGGCAAAACAACAGATAATAAGGTCTGAGACGTGCTGCACATTGCCTGCTGTGTACAAGGAGACCACAACCTGGAAATCCACTTACTCAGTGTAAATCCAGTTCGGTTATATTGACTTTTCTTTCCCTCATGGTATATTAGCGCTCACGAAAAATCTTGCAGTGAAAGCCCTAGAGAAGAAATCTTTTGTCCACAGACAAACGCACTTCCCATTTTCTGCTTTATTACCACAGGCAAAAGAGCAAATGGGTTGTTCTTACTTTACAATAATCACAAGGCCAGACATCCAGCTAAGGCTTTGTCATGGACACTTTCTCAAGTCCTAGTTCAAGTGCTATCTCTACCCATTTGTCCTCTCTTTCTCCACTCAACATAGGAACAATTACAATTAGCCCTCTGAAAATCTGACTGCAATCCTAACATTCAGCTCCTACAACTCATTTGGTCACCTTCAGATCATTGCTACATTTGAATTTCCTGAAGCCCAATCTTTCTTTCTGCCCTTTTTTACTACTACTATTTTAGTTTTTTTCCTTCTCTTCTTTTTCCCTTTCCGTTTCACAATCATTCACCAGGCCAAAAAAAGATTTGAGAGACAAATTATGGCATCTGCAAACAAGTCAAGTAACTCCACAGAAGGAAACAACAGGCCAGGATCAGAGAGGCTGTTAAATGTCAACATGTTAAATAACCACAGTCAAACTCTCAGCTGGTGTAAATCAACCTGTCTCCATCTGGTTTTATGAGGGCAATGCCACTTGATATTAAACATAGAGTAGAAAAACCTGATTCATGTTAAACTACAGCAACTGAAATCCTAGTGAGTATTGACCCTACCTGACACCTATTTCAATCAATGGCCAAACTCTCATCTCCCCAGGCAGGGAACAGCCATGAGCACACAGAATGCAAGGCAGAATGGGCCCCTAATACATCTCAAATTTACAGTTTCCTACCCTTAAAAAATCACAGCTACACCTAGCTTGTAGTAATCCAAAACCACAGCTTCAGGGCATCTTTCAGAGGCCTAAGTTTGGTGCTTAAATCACACATATTACTTAGAACTACAAATATCTGCTCAATCAGCTCTGCTGTTGCTCTGAGGCAGCTACACTGAGTGCCAGTGAGCTTCTGTGATGGCACACACAGCCACTGGCAGCCAGGAGAGAAACATGGATTCACAACATCAGGAGTCCAACAGGTTCTGATAGTCAGAGATTAAAGACCTAAATGCTTTCATTACCTAGATCAATAAGAGAGGGATTCTGGCCAAAAATGTCTTTGTAGAATCAAAGAATGGCTTGGGCTGGAAGGAACCTCAAAGATCATCTTGTTCCACTGCCATGAGCAGGGACACCTTCCACTAGAGCTTCCATCCAGCCTGGCCACGTCTTCTTGCATATTTGTTATATATTGACTTCTGAGCTGACTTTACAAATGGCTGATTGCAACTGCTTCAGCAAGGAAACATGAGAAATCTGATCTCCATCCACCCACCCTTGCAAGTGCAGGTGAACTCTTGAGAACAAGCACCCTCCTGCCAAAATATACAAGTCTCTGATCTGCCACCTTAAGAAAGGTGAGACAGACATCTCTGGGCACAAATGGAAAAAAAAAAAAAGATTAACCATGTATCTGATGAAGCATTCTAGGTGTCATCTCCAGTCTGTTGTTTTCTCTGGAAGCCTCTGCTCACTTCCTTTTCTTGTTACTGTTTTCCCAGATTGCATATGCTCATTTGTCTGTCCTTCTAGTACTGAGGGCAGCATGCAAAGCCCCTTCCAAAAAAATCAAGCATCAACTAAAAACAAAGAAAGAAACAAAAACTAAAAAATCTTCATAAAACGGGTATCAGCAAGCTGATGGAAACACTTCTGCATAAAAAAAAACATCATCTCTTTAGTTCAACATCAGCTGCAGAACTGCTGCACTTCCTCGAGCATTGACTTTCTGGCTGGCTCACAGGTGAGCCCAGAAAGAGATGCTAATGGTTCACTTGCTCAGGGTACACAGCAGAAGGAGCTGCCAGCTATGTCCCCTGCTTCAGGAAACCTTTTCAGTTGTCCAAGTTTGCAAGGGCTTTGGGATTAGCCCTTCAATGGATAGGGATCTTTCTTTCCTATGGCTTGGCCTTTAATAATGTTAAAGGGCAAAAGGTTTGGACTGACACACAGCAGACCCCAGAGAGACTAATTACTCAGCCAGTCTCTTCTCTCTTACCTGCTCCTCCTGAACATCTGCATAGTCTCTAAATGTGACTTGGAAATGCTAATAGTTTTCCTCTGCAGCACTGGATTGTTCCTCTTATGCATGTGCTTTTCATTTATGCAATGCTGACTCCCATAATGGTCCATAAAGGTTGGTATAATAGTATGACAAACTTATGTTCCCAGCCATGACCAGAATTCAAATTGAATTAGAAAGTCAGCCTGTGTTCATAAAAACAACATTAACAAGCAAATGGAGCTTTACTGCGCTTCATAACCGATATCACATATCTTTGGGTTGCTGTCAATTCTTTATGTAAATACTTTAAATCCCTCAGACTTTGTTCTGCACACTATATAGTGAGTCTCTTCATAATCAAATAGTATTTAAAACATTTACTGCCTTGTTAAATCTAACAAGTTAGATTTACTGGGATAGTCACTTTCCCTAATAGCCAATTTAGTAAAACTCAATGTATTCATTGATGGATAAATATATAATAGGCGGTTGTTAAACTTTAATAAATATGTTTAATAGTCAGCTGGCATTTTCTCTCAATGGCAGCACTTCCTCTCAGCTGCCAACAGGAAATGCTTCTCCTGAATGTGCCAATTCAGCCCACATGTAGGGAATAAATTGATCTAGAGGAGCAAACAGGAGCATGAATTTCAGGTAGTTTTCCTATGCTGTTTGTCACAAGAAGAGCAATAACTGAGGTTATCGCTCTGAGGTCCTAAGCTCCCATCAAGGTAGTCACGTGCTGAGTATCACACAGTGTAAGGAAGAACCTGAGCTACAGTGTTTGTCTAGACTCCATTCAAGCCATGGACCAGGACAGGAAAGACAGCTGGCTGCCTGGAAGTCATATAAATTATATTCATGTATTATTATTGAAATTTACAGTCTTGCTGCACTCCTTGTCTCATGTAGATCATGCCACATTCTCTCACCCCACCCTGCCAGTCGGTGTCAACACAATGCCTTGGCTTCTAGCTAGATACCTTTCTAAGGCTTTTGGGTACCTAAGAAAAGATTTTGGAGGAGTCCACATCATTAAGATGACTAAAAGCCTTTAAAAATCAGGCTTTTAACTCAAACTGTAGAATGTTATAGCTAAACCCTGCAGATTCCAGGATCAGTTCTCCCAAATGAAGGCAGCTGTTGCATGTAAATAAGAAAGCAGACCAAAATATCATCAAAAGCGACTGTATTTGTATGCTGGATTGGGAAGCTTAATTATAGCCAAAAGACACTCACCTGGGTGGGATTATACAGTTCCTGGAGTGGGCTTCTGGATCCTTTCCGACAGCAAATGTCCATCCCAAATGGATTTCTACGCATTACTGCAAGGAGAAATTGAAATTAGTACAGGTTAGCAACACTGCTTAGCAGAAAGCAATAGCAATACCTACAGCAAGAAAAGATTTTCTGATAGATCATAAAATTCTAGACAACGTTGTCACTTAACTCCTGATTCTCCTTTCCCTAGCAATTGTCCAAGAGCTAAATCCTTTATCTATTGTGGAAGTTACTGAAAATAAAAGCTCCCTTATAGAAGTTGTTACGCAACATCTCTCAGTTTGGGTGCGCAAAAATTCAAGCATGGGGACCAAAGCAACACAATTTTCAGCAGTGCCAGATACCTGCTTCTCTGATCATCAGGGATTCCTATGATCAGCACCTCTGAGAGGCAATGTCTGAGCCTCTCTCAGCCTAAACACAGATGTATGCAGGAACCTCATATTAAAATGCACGATTTTAAAGCTTTTGGTCTAACTCTTCTGTTTCTCCTAGAACAGATACTCATCAGTACACAATACACATACAGTCAAACACGGCTGCCCTTCTTGCCACAATTTTGCTCTGTGTATTACAACTGGGAATTTGACTCATCCACAGAACAACATGCACCATGTCATGCCAAACCAGCTGGTTTTCAAAGCAAAGGCTTTGTCAAAGGTCTGATCAAGGAGCATTTTGGATGACAGATTTTTCAGGAGAGGTGTTGGCCTGAGCCCCAGCAGGGATGGAGACCATCAGCTTCAAGTTACACCTCTGTGGCCATAAAACCCTGTAAGAAGACATTCAGCTCCAGCCACCTTCTATAGTCAGGAGGAAAACAAGAGCTTGCTGTGCTTCTTATCTCACATGGCCCACGTCATCCTCTGCTTACACTCTTCTGCCCCCAGCTCTCCCTGGGAACTACAGAAGGAGCATCAGGCTGTCAGACACCCACATCCGGCATCGCAGCGAGGGAAGATTTGGCTCATCAACGTTTGATTAAGACATAACCAAAAAAAAAAAAGGGGAAAAGAGATGTTCCTGCTGGGAACATCATGTTAAGCCGAGTCAGGAATGCTTTTCCCACCTCTTGCCATGTTTTGTAATCAGAAACTATTGAAGTGTCCTAGAGCAATGAGCTGCACCACTTGCAGACATGCTATTGTGGGCTTCAAGCCAAGTCAGAGAATGCAGTCCAGTAATGTTTTAATACTGAGGCCTGATATCATAATTGATACATCAAGTAATATAAACCACAGAACACTGTTTACAGGCCAATCTGGAAACATAATTGATTCCTTCACTCACTTCATATCTATTTTTCAATAGGAGGTAATTATCTAATAACATGCTGGGTTGCTTTTTCCCTAGGCAGACAGATTCCACGGGTCTTGTGGCAGGAGGCAGACATACTCAGTAAACAAACTGGCTTCAATTTTCTTCTCAATTAGGACAGTAATGTCAGTAGAGGCAACAATTTTATTTGACACATTTAAACACCTGCTTAAATTCTGAGCATTTTTAGTCATGCAGACAAGTATTGCAATTCCTCCATTTTTTTGTGCTAATGTGCCTTTTTAAAAGATAACTTACAATGTGTTTTAAAAAGTTAAAACTTTAAAAATATTTCACAGTAATGCCAGCTTCCAAAGTCTGGAAGTGGATTTAGGAAGAAAATTTTGAAGTGAGGATGTGAGACATCCAGCAGCCATTCTAACTACAGAGCTCCTATCTACCTCATCCCCTACCTGTCATTCTCCTCCACACTCTTGTACCAGAACTGTGTCCAGAGAAGCTTTCAAAATCATTTTGTAGCCCCTTCCTCAATAAAGAATTGAGCCCCTTTCCAAAATGAAGCCTTCTACTCAAGGGCAAAGCACATTAAAACATCACAGCAGGGGGAAAGGGAGAGGGGAACATTTCAGTGTATCCAGCTCATTAGACTGTGATTAACTAAGGTCCTGCAACACTGATGCTTTGTTCTAAAATGAAGAAAAATAACAATTCTAGTGTGGTGTTCCCTAACTTGTTATTTCACTTTTCATTTCCATTAAATACAGTAAATAGTACCATGCATAAATGTATCCATCCCTTCCTGCTTCACTTAGCCAGCAGGTATCAACACTTTATATGCAGCAGTAACAGCAATACAGATTAAATTATTTACACAACATGAAAGATTTGTTTCCAGATGTAAATAGTAAAAAAAAGCTATCTCCCCAGCAGAAGCTAAATGCTAATGTAGAGCCTTAATCATAGAGGTGATTCAACCTATTTTATCACTTCCAGTATTACTTAATTGGTTTGTTTTTTTCAATAAAGCCTTTAGACTCAGACTGTGGGGTTAGCATAGCAACACTGCACTTGGTTTCCTGTTTATTGATGTCAGGAACAGCACTCCCTGGTACAACTGCACATAGCACATCTATGCACACCTGGAAAGTACTTGTGCCTGGAATTTAACTGCAGCATCAAAATAAAGGTGAATACTCCCCTTCCCTCAGCAGAAATACCACCTGCACTGTTTATACAACTGCCTTCAAGTGAATAACTATCAGGAATGTTTTTATATAGTTCAAAACACTTTCTGGCATGTTTGTGGGCACACTTACCTCTCAGGGCTCCTACAACCTGTTTTCTACTGTCTCAGCTTCTCTGAGGCAGTGCTTCATTATGCTAATGACAAAACCTTTTGGGCCTGATCCTCACCCATAGCAATCTGCAGTAAGAAAAACTGTAGTATGGAGGGTAACTGCAGCTCTACTAATTTTAAAACCACTTCTGCTAAGGATCCGTCACACCATTGTGGAAGTGAAAATTAAAAAATCAAGCCCTTTATCCTCACCAAATCTTATTAGCATAGTAAATATCTAAATCTACATTTTATGGCTTGGGCTGATCTCCATACATAATTACAGTTAATTATAATTTAATGATAAGTACTGCACATGCATGGCTCCAAGAACCGTTCATGTTCACACACACCAAGAGTGTGAAGCAGCTGACAAAGAAATTCAGAATTGTCTAGGCTGTAAACGACCTTTAAGATCAGCAGCATTCAGTGCCTTTAATGATTCAAGAGTAGTGCTAATACTGAGGCAGCAAGAACATGAATCCCCTGAGTTTAGCTAGGAGTGCGAGTAACTGGATGAATCGTGAGTTTGTTACTTAAATACAAGAGCTGTAAAAACAAGACCTTTGTTCCATCCCAAGAAATGATTTGTCAAAAATGCAGTCTTGGCCCATCTTGCTAAAATGTGTGTGGAACCACTAGTTATGAATCTAATAGGGAAGTTTGCAGAGGATGCTATCTAGGCACCAAATTCCAGTTTCTCAAAAGAGGAAGATAAACAGCCGTGCTTATCAACACAACAATCAGCTGTGTATGCATACATAGAGAGGAGTGTGTAGGCCTTAAATCATCTCAGAATGGAAGCATCTGTGCACAGCTTCAACTTCCAGAAAACACCACTTACACCCACCAGTACTAAGAGCAGGAATTTGCCCTGTGATTTAAAGTGCACTGGGTACAAGAACACGGAAGATCATTCACATGGAAACGTGAGCCAGGCTTAATCTGTCACCTCTCCTTGGCAGAAGGCATTTCTAATGCACTTGGTAACCTTCAAAGACCCCATCCCAGAATGGGAGACCTCTGGAAAAAGTACTGAATATAAGAAGCCAGAAATATAATTTCTGCCTCTCCGTGTCAGGAGCTACAAAAAACTGAGACAGGGGACATGGTAGCACTTCTGTTGGGAGATTACTGACCTAAAATGTGTGTGAACACTGGGACTACCTAGACAAAGTAAAAGGGGGTCTGGCAGAAATCATGGGAACCAGGACTTTTGGAGACTGAAAGCCATAAAGGTGACCTTCTCACAAAGTGTCAGAAGGGCAAATCAAACAATTTCTTACAAGTCTGTGTGGGGTTAAGTCCCAGAGGAGACTCTGCTGGAAGAGACACACAAAATTATTGCCACTTCTTCCTCAGCACTGAGAGAGACAAACAAGTGGCATTTCAAGCATGGGTGCATGCATTCAGCAGCCATCTCTATCACCACCATTCTAGTATCTCATAGATGTCTGAGGTTCCAGTTTCCAAGACTTCTATATATTCAAAGGTCCCCAGCTGCTATCTAGCAACTGCCTCCCTACTTGGCAACAGTTAATTTACATTGCTTGGACTATTTTAATTACTGGCATGATAACAAAAGCCAAATGTAAAATTTTTACCTCTGTTCACTGCCTCTTAAATTAAGTCTCATATTACAAATATTTGAGAAAAGTTCTGAGGACATATTAATATTTAACTTTTCATTACACTGGTCTAAAGTACAAAGAACAAAATTCCCTAATACAGCATTGCTTAAAGCTGACATACATAATTCATTCCTCCTATTGGGATACAAGTTTTCTCACTGAGGAGGAAAAAGTATGCAATGGCAGCAATATGGTGAGACTCCAGTTGATGATCAGATCCTATTCTTTTTTAAAAGAAACAAGTCCAATATATTCCTTTTTTTGGTCTGATTGCTCTTCGTTTTTGGTCTGATTTCTGCATGAGAGGCTAAAAATGATTGCTTCTTTTGGCTGAAGTACACTGCTCTCCAGCTAATCCATTGCTCTCCTCCTGCCCAACCAGCCCTAATTTCAGGCCAGAGTTAATGCTTTCCATGGAGCACCTTCCTGACAGCAAAGAGCAGGTACACAACATAGTAGCTGTTCCTTGAGCTGTAACCCACTGGGTTAGGGCTGAGCATTCACCTGAACATTCCCTACCCAACCTAGACAGAAAAATCAGTGCCACTTGGTCAAGGCAAGACAGCAGCACCAAAATGGTTACTTACACCTCTGCCATGTTTACACAAGCTACTGCCTTTAAACTTCCTGGATTTTTAAATCAAAGCAAAAATATATAATTATACCCATACTGAAAGTTCAGAGATTGTCTTCAGCTAAAGACCTGGACATGGTTTTTCCAGCACAAATTTCTGCTACAGCCCCAAAGCAGCACAGCAAATTACTTCTATTTGGTATATAGGATGAAGCATTGGAGTACATATTTTAATATTGCACCAAACACGTTAACCACAGCGAGACATCCATAGCCCAATTGTAAACATTCTTCTGTAAATGGTATTATGAAACAATGCTCTGTCTGTACTGGCAAGAATTATGCTCAAGGCAAGGTGGTCATATCCAAATACACATCAAGCAAGGTTCAATCCAACAACATTTTGCACATCCAATATTCTTGAAGCATGATAACACTCAGGGCAGAGCTGAAGTTAGTGACCCAAGGAAGTAGCCCTTTCCCAGAGTTCCTCAGAGGTTTGGGACTGATTTTTTTTTTTTTTTTTTTTTTTTTTTTTTTTTTTTTTTTTTTTTTTTTGTTTTTTGTTCAGTTTGGAACATCTTGCCCACATACCTTTCAGACAGTTAGCTAAAATTATGCTGAACGAGCTTGTGATTAGTAAACAGCTCGTTCTGCTTCAGGAAAACGAGTCTTCCATAATAATTTACAGCAATTTGCTCTGCAAGACTTCAGCCAAGTTTAAACCACAGGCAAAACAGGAAACTCAGCAGCAAGAAGTCTAACTCATTTCAAATGTCATTAAAATTCCTATGCTCCCTTCTATGGAGTAATCAGGCAAAGGATACAGTACGAAAGGGTTAATTTTTAATCAGCAACCAGGAACATGAGGAGGGAATGCAAATGCTGTCACCCAGCACTGGCTACAAAGCCTGAGTAAGGAGGCTTTGAGATAGCTCTCCAGGCAATGATTTACGAACACTAATCCTTCAGCAGGGGTTCACAAAGATCAGTGGATTGATAGCAACATCTTGTGACATCTGGGACCTTGTGCTTTGCTGCATTCAGCTCAGGATTTTAGACTAAATTATTAGTCCTTCATCTGGAGACCACAGGTACAAGGATTTATGACTCAACTCTTGTCTGGCCTCTTTTGATTTCTTAAGGCAACACTGCAGCTTTCTTCCCTGGAGCTTGAGAGATCTATTTTTAGAAAGCAAAAATCAGATTAGGTATTGTATATAAGTATGCCAAAGTCTTAAAACCAGAGAATGTGACAATTCTTCTTTATATCAATGGACAACAGATTTTACCTTACACCAGACAGTAACTACAAAAACAAGGGCTTACTTAGCTTGAGAAACAAACAAAAACGGATACAACAAAAGCAGAGGATAAAACAATAAAGAAGAGATCACACCTGAGTGAAATGACTATGGCCGAGAAGAGCAGGAAAGCTGCAAGTTATGGGGCCAGGGACCAGCAAAGTAACAGTCCTCACTTCCCAGGTCAGAAAAGTAGAGGCAAAGACCTCTAAAAACTTCCACCAAATCTATTAGTTGTTACAGACTGAATTCGTATTAGGAAGTGAAATTTCTGTAAGATACTCATTTAAGCTCCTACAATTAACAGAGAGCAGAGATGGGCCACCCCAAGCAGCTCTGGAGGTGTCTCCTCTCCTTTCCACTGACCAGCAACCCTAAATGGTTCAGGTTACATGAAATAAATCCTGGCACAGTAAGGAAATGAATCTCAACATTTGTTTCTTGGCTCTAATCACTAATTACAAAAGTTGTAAATGCCCTCCAAAGAATAGAGAGATATTTAATTCATTTTTGCTTTAGACAGTTTTCCAGAAATAAATTTGTATTTTATCCTGTTTGTTCTCAGATTAGCATGGGGATGGATTTAATTGGGCACAGTGGGGAAGTTAATATCCTTGGGTGAAATTATGCAGAGACTTAGATCCTTGGTCACCCTACAGACATTGCATGTGGCATAAATTAGCACAACATCTTCCCTGTTAATGAACAATGAGAAACTTTTTACCAGTAATTTAAAAAAAATGTTAATCTATACAGCATTTCTTTAGAAGTCTCAAGAACTTATCCACAAACCTAAATCAAGAGACTTTTCCACAGGCTTTACTACTCCCATGAGGAGAGCTCTATTTTGTTTATCTCAAACACACAGGCTTCTTTAAATGCTGCAAGTTTTTGTGGGTGTAGACAACAAACTTCATTAGACTTGGTCAGAACTTTTCTGATACAACCTTGTTTTCTCTGGCATGAAATGCAGATCTGGGGGCATCACAATATTTCACAGGTCCATTCTGGATGGATCACAGATCATCTCAGCTATCTGCTCACCTCTGAGAATGCTGTAATTTATGTCATCAATTAGCAAAGCCAGATGTCACAAAACATTGATCAAAATAGTATATTTCTTTTCTTGCTGAACTACTTCTAAGTGTTCATAAATAAAAAACCAAATTTTTACCATCTCATTCAACTTAAGAATTTCTTTGTTTCCTTTTTTTTCCCATCTCAAATGCAGCTTTCTACAAATGAAGTTAGAAGCTCAGGAATTATGAGTCGAACTATAGGTATTTGACAAACAAACACATTATGAACTTGCATGAAGACACACTGTGGATCCAGTACATCAAATGCAAAGAAAAACTCTTTCTGGACATTACACTTTTTCCTACTTTTCCACTACAAGTCAGGCATGTGTTTTGCCAAACGAGACTGCAATAATCTGGGAAGGCAGGAAGATTTCTAATGACACACGTTTCTAAACATGCCTTCCTCCAATTTCTAGATACTCACTGTAACAACATCAGCAGGCACATCTGCTGTTGGGTTGTCTTTACAGCAAAGAGCTAAATGCTCTACTCTGTTCTTCTTATCAGCCTACTTTCCAAGCTTGTAGATAAGTTGGCTATATCCCATCTCTCTGATGCAAGTTCAAAAGAAAACTGTGTAAATGTAGGTCCAGGGGAAAAAAAGCTGTACATTTGCATTGTCCTAAAAAAATAAGAAGCTGGATTTCTTTTTCTAAATTTCCCACTACTTTCCATCACACTGTTAGTACCAGTCTATTTAACAAAAATGATTTATGAGCTCACAAAAAAAAAAAAAAAAAAAAGAGGGGGAGAAAAACCTTTAAAGGAGGAAGGTTTCTTTAGAAAGCTGTAATTTTAAAAGCATTTATCTTGAATCACAGTCAAAATGAAAACGATGACTGCTGCAGCTGCAGTCTATTTGAGCTACTGTTTCTTTGCTATTCTTGAACAGATGTGCACAGAAGATGAAACACAAAATCATATTTGCAATGGATACACTGAAACGCACAGCAAGTCTTCTCACAAGCCAAGCAGAATAGAAAATAGAGCTGCAGCAGTCTTTTTAACCTGGAGCAATGAAAGGCTCAAACTTGTGGTGGCTGAACTTGAGACAGAAGCAGTGCACACACACATACGCACACCTGACCTGACAAACAGGAACCAAGGGACACAGGTCATTCCTGTCCCAGCAACATGTCCAGGTAGACCAAGATTTACCACCCCTGAAGCAGTGCCCCTGGTATTTTTAGTGCAGTAACAGCCCCCTGATACTTTACTGTGATTTATGAACAACAATTTTCTTTACGAAAAAGAAGCACTAAAGAATTTGATAAGCAGAAAAGAAAGTATGAAATCCTGCAGTAATCGCTTCCAGAGCAGTCATTCATTATGGCAAAGAGGATTATGACTGCAGCTTGTTGGATAAGCAGATGAGCTCTGACAAATTAAGGATGCTACTTCCTTGGCAATGTGAAGGCCAAATGCTGATATTAAAACGAAGAAAGTATCACAGACAGCAAAGGCCTGATTCTGCGATTTGAAAGCTGTCCGAACTAATAATTAATACCCAGCTGGGCTTACTCTCTTATTCCAAGAGTTTATTCTGTTTAATACTTCTAAACTCCACGTAATCCCAGGGCACAGAGACACAATGGGTTTCTTTGCAAGATCTTTTACCTTTCCAGCAGCTGTTTATTGCCTCAGCTGACAGGGATCAGCACAGCTCCAGGTCTGTAGAGCAATGCTGGCCCCATGTCCTGCCCCACTGGACCACAGAAGCTCTCCACACTCCTGCCTTCTTCCAGCAGGAGCCACACATCCGTGCAGGGAGCCTGGGAAGCTGCTTTCACAGGCTCCTCTCTCCTTTAGCAGTGAGTGTACACAGATAATATTGCTTTCAGATGTACCAATCCCCTCATGTGGCACTTTTGAAATATCCCAAACCACAGAACCTTCACAACATTTTACATATGAATAGGACATTGTCAGCTCCCTCAGACCCAGACTGCACTTCATCACACAGAAGAGTAAAATACACATTAGCACTATAAAACTTCATCTCAATTACCATAATCTGTATTTCCATTATAGAGCCCAGCTTTACAGCCAGCTCTGGGTGAGGCACTGAGCACTCTGGATCTGTCTTTTTCTGAGGAGAAATTCTCCAAACACAAGAAAACCATTCAGCACGGCAAATGCACGAGGTCGCAGTGCCTGCTTATTTTTATGTGGTCCTGCTCCCTTCATCTGTCTCCTTCCATTGCCCCCATCATTTCAATGACTTTAATTAAAGCCTTTGATGGATTTTTGTCTACAGTGAGGAAATGCAGCCATGCCTTACACATACACAAGTGGATGAGCCAAGCACACCAACTCCACCTCCTGAAGGGACGTCCCAGAGGAAAAAGGAATGAACAAGGAATGATTTTTCTGTGATTTTACATCCAATGAGAGCATCCAAAGGGGAACCAGAACGGGCAGGAGTTGCAAAAGACATATATCCTGATATCATTAACCAATAGAATAGAATAAACATTTTAAATTGACTGGAACTCTTTTTCCAAATAATATGGATACGCTGCATGCATATAAAAGCAACACGCACAATTAGCATGAGGCCACTATGCAAGAAGCTTTCCTCTTGCATTAGATGGGAATGAAGGAATCACACAGCACTTCAGCATGTAGTTTCTAAGTCTCCAAAATACTGGATATCTATGTGACCTCCACTGGGAATAACAGTATTTAATAATTAGCATGCAAAATACTAAGCTTTGCTTTCAGCAAAATGGCCTGCCAACTACATTGAGAGCCTCTGTTAGTGTTCCAGCTGGTGACCAGTAAGTAGCTAAAATCTAGGATCTCTCTGACAGTATCATTCTGAAGGAGACAGGCAACAAAACTGCTTGACAGAGCCATGGACTCAAAAAGTTCTTCTGTAGGGAACAAATGCTGTTCCTGCTGTTGTGATGTCTCATGCAGAGAAGGGTAGAAAGAGAAAGAGAGGAAACAAAGGAAAGCACCCTTTTCAGAAGATTTTCCTAAAATAATTACCAACTAAGCAATAGTTCACCTTTCAGAAAGACAACTCATCCTGTTTCTAAATTTGCCAGGAACAGAAAATACACCTTGAGAAACTGATTTGATGTCAAATTTCCCTCCCCAGCCATATCCTTTTGCTAAGCTGATGTGACCTATCTGCACCTTCCAGCCACTTCATCTTGTGGTACATCTGTCTCCTCACCTCTATGCATGTAACTTACCATCAAGGCACCTTCTAACTTCCCTTTATTGTGTGACAAGTTTTCTGGGCACTGCATCACTCCTTCCCTTCTTCTGAGCACACTCAAAGCTAACACTGCAGCTTGCTGACACCAGGGTGCCCCACATCACACAGCACCACAGCAAAAGCTGTGGGAGGACCCACAGGATGAGCAAGTGCCACCTCCCCTTGCTGGCCCTGTCCTGCACCCTCACGTGCTCCCCTGTGTGCCAGGCAGCAGGCAGGCCAGCTGGTGAACCATCACCCTCAAACCCTTTCCAGACCCTATTTCCAACAAAAAAGGGTCCTCTACCAAGTAAGCACCACCTAAATTTTATTCCCCTATGCATTCCCTGCTGCTAAATGACTAAAACTGGGCTGCCACCCAAGTCACTGGGTATTCACAATTCTGCATTAATGATTTGCAGTTCTCTTCCCTCTCCATTTACCACTGCCCTAACTTCTGCGTCCTCTGTAAATTTGATCAATAAATGAGTATGTTTTGTTCTGGATGATAAATTAGAACATTTAACAAGCATCAGCCCAAAATCTGGTCCCCCAGGGATCCCATGGGAAATGTATCTGCTTAGTGATGATTTCCCAGTTACAGCTATTTTTACAAACTGTTTAAAGTTTTTTCCATCAGTAATATGTGTGCCAAATTGACAGGCATTCATTTGCCAATTTAACTCTTGGGTTGTTCATTCCCATATCACCTGTATAGGAGTAATTCTGACATTCGAATATTGTATCATTAAAACAAAGAGGGTCATCAGCTTGGAGAATTAATTTTAAAACATTTATTTCTGAAAAGATATCTAGGCTCCTTGCCTGTCTTTAACCTTCCAAGGCTGCAGAGAAGGCTTCTGTGATGTATTCCAGTCTTGCTTTGCTCTCAACTGTGCATGGGTTAATTTTATCACAAGTTCTTGAAAGCTGAAACATCAAAACTGCATTTTAATTGAAAGTATTTTACACTTTCAGTTTAAAAATATAGAGCAGAATAAAAACTACCGTCTAAATGATGCTTTCTCCAGCCACAGAGCTGAATGGCAGATTGTTCCCTCCTGATCACTCTTAACTCAGATGGCTGCTGCTTTTGGGGCAATTCTTACACTTTATTCTGAAAACTCCATTTGTCTTCATTAAGTATTAATCAGCCTTTACCAAGGAGTATATGTAAAAGCTGTGTTAAATAACAGAACACAACAAGTGAAGAAAAAAAAAAAAAGCTGATTTGATTTCAAATTTATAGTAAGGGGTTGTCACATATTATCCCTTTCCAAGCTGAGATCAATCATCTCAGCTCCATGAACTCAAACAGATCTCTGTTCTTCTGCGTGGTCGGGAATTGCACCTGAACTGTGAAAGGTGAAAGGAAGATTTACTGAGATTGACTGCTTGAGTCCTCAGCAGGCAAAGCAGTGTAATCATTTCATTCAGCTAGGAAGGACACCATTTGTGTGCTTACGTGGAGCTACTCGTGCAGGTATGATATGAGTGACTAGATTACACCCATACATGAGTGAGTATATACTTGCATTATTGATGTTGATACAGCAATCCAGTGTTTAACCCACTGCCAGATCCTGGGGTTTTCTTTTATTTTGTAAACAATTTTCAAAAGTTGTAACATGCTGCGTTATGTTCTACTATTCATATCCAATAATGAAATACCAGTTTATTTTGGTTTCTCCTTTCCATTATCTGGATTTGTTTCTCTCTATTTCATTACAGGACTCCCAGAATGAAAGCTTCAGTAATATTCAGAGAAAATGGCAATGTGAACTTTTCATCTAATAGTAGTCTCTTATTTAATAACCCTTTTTTTTTCCCCAGAACACATGACTTTTCAACTACTCTATTTAATCAAGCTCTTGACATAATATTTTCCTGTCAAAACCTATTCTATTTTTCTGGAATCTTCATCCTCTCATTCCTCTCTGACCTTTTATTTTCTCCCCTCACCAAGTGATTCCCTTTGGCACTCTGCTGCTGCTGCCCCTACAAGCCTCTACCAATCTTTTAGGCTGTTTCCCAGCTAACCATTTCTCTTCCCTGATCTTTCCACCACAATCCAGCTCCCTTCTTCCACCCTCTAAAGCAACAAACCAAGAAAAATCCCATCCTACTCCCTAATCTGGCCACCATGCCAGGAACCTGTGTCCTGCTCAACACAGAGCAACGAGTAGTGAGGACAAGAGGTGCTGAAGGCATGGGGACTTAGCTTCAGTTGCCCAAAAGGAAACAGAAAACAGCCCTCTCCTGTGTGTCCCCCTAGGTTTTCAGGTTTTACTCCTATCCCTGAGACTGGCAGGCTTCTTCCATTCTGTCAGTGCTCCATTCCCAGCTCAGTGCTGTCTCTCCATGCATTCCCTCCTCTGCTCCCAGGAGACCCCATCTACCCAGGGGTGCTGCATCAGCTGAAAGCAAAAATAACAAACCAGAGGTTTGAGAGGCAGGCAAATTACAAGGCCAAGAGCTACAGTGCAGGAAGGTGAGGAGGCATGACTGGTCTTATTTATAGTTTTTACTCAAGGCTTTGTTTTTCCTGCAGTTAAAACAGTCAAGAAAGATGACAGAGTTCAAGGCCAGGAGCATTGTCACAGGCACACAAAGGCATAACCAGCCAAAATGTTTGGCAGCGATGTTGCCAAGTGCTTTCCCATTTCTCAACAAACAGTAGCTTTTCCTTTCCTTTGTACATATTAACTTTCACTTCTCTATCCCAAATGTTTAAGTAAGGAGCAGTCATCCCTCAGACAATAAAAGGCTGTAAACATGGAAAGTACTCCAAGACGTTACATGCTACTTTCTGATAGGGTGTGCGAAAATTTTACTCTTCCCATCAAGGCTGTGCTCCAGACAAAATCAGTGTTGGAAAAAAACTTCAGGTAAATACAAATGGCCTTAGAAATCAGGACTGCCTATTTCCTCTACCTCAGCTATGACTTTTTTTTGTAATGGGAACCCCAAATAGAAAAGAAAATGAGAACACCAGAAGTTGATAACCCCATTGTCATTAACCTTGCAGAAACTGCATTTGTAGTATTGTGTTTGTGGCTACCACAAAATGTGTGCTAATTTCAAAGCACAGCTGAACATGCATACTTAAAAAAAACAAATTCAAACCACTAGCACCAACTAATTTTGCTCAAGAACTTAGCCATCTCTTTTTTTGTTGTTGTTACTGTTTTACACTGCCCACAAAATAACGAGGGATACAAAGGCTGTAGATGAGGATATGAGCGAAACTGAAAACTAATTCTTCTGATGACCCCAAGATAATTGCACTATAAGTAAAGAGTGCAGGGTGAAGGTAACAAGTGATTTCACTTAGATCCTCCCCACATGAACAAGATTAATTCCATGCCCTGCAGATGTTCATTTGTATCCTACTTATCCT
Source organism: Leptocoma aspasia (assembly GCA_013399835.1). Taxonomy (NCBI): domain Eukaryota; kingdom Metazoa; phylum Chordata; class Aves; order Passeriformes; family Nectariniidae; genus Leptocoma; species Leptocoma aspasia. The sequence goes on along the minus strand of VXAX01001644.1, from coordinate 518,987 downwards.
ATGAGGAAATTAAAACACAGGGTGTTTTGCTGTATACTCTGATCACCACGGTAAGACAATTTCACTGTTTCTCTTCCAAGTATGCTACTTCCCTTCTCAGAGAGGACAACAGCCCAAAAGCCTGCACCCTCCATCAGCCCAGCCCCAGCACTGAGGACCTCATGCCTCACTGTGGAATGTCCCTTTCAGCATAGGACCTACCTATGCCATCCTGCCATACCAATAATTACAGAATCATGGAATGGTTTGGGTTGGAAGTAACCTTAAAGATCAATCTAGTTCCAAGCCCTCCACCATGGGCAAGGACACCTTCTACCAGACCAGGTTGCTCAAAGCTCCATTCAACCTGGCCTTGAACACTTCATGGATGGGACATCCAAAGCTTCTCTGGGCAACCTGTTCCAGTTCCTCACCACCCCCACAGTTAAGTATTTCTTCCTTATATTTAATCTTAATCTACTTTCTTTCAGTTTAGAGCCATTACCACTCATCTTGTAAACAATAATGCCAGCAAGTACTGAAATTCAAATTAACTGTCTTAAGCTAAAGTTCAAGGTCTTAGAAATAACATGTGCTTGGGGATTTGGTGTGAACTCTTCCATAAGCTCCCACTTGTGGCTTTCTTTAAAACATCTGACGGTATCATCCAAATTTCCAATTGTCTACCCCGTCACAGCTACAGCTAAAAACCAGTTTCCATTTGGACAATGCAACAGCAACCATCTCTTTTCCAAACCTGCTTTGCTTCACAAACTCCCTGTTGGAGGTAGCTCCCTGCATCAATGCTTCTTTGTGTGGAAAAGGGTGGAAATGCTCCAGTTACATTCCCACCATTTTCCATGCAAAGTAGCTTCAGAGAAGCTTCCTCATGGCCTTGTGGGAGCTCAATCTTCAGCACACCCTTTTGGATGGTGCTCAGGGCTGCTGGCGGGTTGAAGCTCATCCCAACTTGCTCTCCCCAAAAAATAGCTGGCAGTCAAGTCATCCCTATCCTTAAGTCAACCCCTAATAAAACTCACAGTGGAGGGAGAGAAAAGGGGAAGAGAAACACAAGCACAGCAAGCCCCAACCAAATATTTAGGGTTTCTCTCCTTCACTTGTTAGCTCTTTGTACAGCCAAAAGACAGAGTTAAGCTGGGCAAATGACTAAAGGTTTCCAGCACCAGGGGTTTCCCAATGCTATTTGTCTAATCAAAAAGTCAACAAGCTCCATTGTGGACTTTTATCCGTAGGACAACACTGAAGAAAGAAACCACAAGACTTCATTTCCTTTCTCCCATGTTTTTCAAACAGCATCTGTTTGCTCACCGCAGACAAAACAAAACACAGGCTTCTTCCCTCCCTTTAAACTCGAGATTAAGATACTCAGATAGTCTTTAATATTGAGAAACAAGTGACCAAAACGTTTCTTCCAAACCCAAGCAGCATTCTTCTTCCCCACCATCCAGACACAACATGGTCACAGCAGTCACACGGGCTCTGCAATCTCCTTCCCAGAAGCTCCCTCCCAGCAATGCCATTTTTCCTCCTCACAACAAAGCTTAGGTCAGGATTAAAGGAGGGGAGGGAATGTCTGAAATACAAAAGGCCTTTTACTGGCCACATCAACTACAATATGTGAGACAGAATTGATAAAAGCCAAAGGAAGATTTTCAGCTTCCCAGCAAAAAGTAGCCATTAAAAGCAGTCATCAAGGCCAGGTGCCAAGCTAAACACGCACAGGGTGACAGCCAGCCCTACCACTTGTCACCTGGTAAAATCACTGTCTCTGGGCTAATACCTCAAACAAGCACTTAAAGACATCTTGCTCCCCAAAGCATGCTGAGAGGAGATGAGCAGGATGAACTGCAGGCCACCCCCAATGGTCACAAATGATGCAATCTATTTCTAACAGATATGCATCACAGCAACCAGCATTACTGCTTGACTCAAGAAGTGTAGAACACAGCAAGAGCAAAAACTTCTTCCTCCCTAAATCACCCCTTTCCTCTTCCCATGGCCCTCCTCCTGAAAAAATTAAGAAAGCGATAAGGTGAAAATATGACTAATAAAAAGCTGTGCCTATCTGGCACAAATAAAAAGAAATTAAGAAAGCTTCCAAAAAAACCCCGAGTTTCTTAAAAAACCTAACCATATCCTACTATATTTCTCTTTTCAATGACAGCCATTACAGGAAAGATTCGTACACTTTCTTACCCAATTCTATAATTTGACTGCTGTCACTGCACAGGCACCAGTGGTACTGAATTTACATGGAGTCACACCCAGAAGGTTATTAAAAATACAAACTACACAATCCAGTGCTGAACGCAACAGCTTTCCTAAATTATGGCCATTTCCTAAAATATGAGCTGGTACCACGTTGCCAAGCGGAGCCAAATGCATGACCAACCCATGTCTATCCAAACTGCTCCAAAACAGGACAGCAGCAAGAAGCGACTGCAGAGCAGGGACACTCAGCCTGAATTTTGAATGCAAGCACGGGTTTATTATTAGGTTGTTCTTTTGAGTTACACAACCAATGCCTTGGCTACACTGGATAAAAATAAAAGCACAGTTCCAGATCACCTGCCTCTCTTGACACCAGCTGCTGCCCGTGCTCCACAGTGAGGAGCACCCAGCTGAAGGGTGGCACTCAGAGAAGCTGTGTGGCTCCTTGCCAGGGGTCCCAACCACAGCCCTGGCTGAGTGAGAGCAGAGGCTGGGTCACACAGAAGCCCAGCTGGCTCCCACTGCCACTGCAGAGCCCTTCCACAGGAAAGCAGAGAGTGATGGAGAGGTCCGAGGCAGGAAGAGCACGGCCACAAGCCAAGTTTGACCACTCTGCTCTCAGCAATGGGGAGAAAAATACTTCCCTTACTGCAACAGTGTGGGGCTGGGCCAAAAGAACATGGGGGAAGACCCAGAATAGACCTAACAATGCCACTAGGGCAAAAGATGATATTAAGGATTATATCTATTTGGAAGATACAAGCAAACTAGCCATTGGTAGACAGGATTAATTTTCAATGTGTAAAATCTAAACTCCACTATGAAGCAAAGAGAAACACTATGACTCTCTTCAGGAATCAGAAAGAGCAGCAAATCTGCTGTCTTTCTCAGACTCTCAGATTTATATACCAACAGCTACTCAACACCACTCAGCACTGGCTGCCTCTCACCTTCCTTCCCTCCACTACGAGTGACTTCAATGACTCTTCTCCTGGCTCAAAGAATTTGAGTCACTAAACTGCAAAACAGCAGCTATTGAAAAACAAAAGAACACAGCTGATGATAAAATGTACCATGCCTGAAACAGAGCATTCAAGAACAGCTTCAGCAAAAAATACTCAGACTTCAGATTCCCTACTGAAAAAAAAAACTACCTTTACATACCAACTCAGGGTATTCTATGACTCTGTGATCATTATTTGTCTCCATTTAACATTCCTAAAGAACAGCTCTTATTTATTTAGCAAGAGTTAACCACTCCAACTTGAGAAGTGCCTAATCCTATCATAATCTTCCTTCACGTCATCATCATATACCTTGTCTCCTGTTCTTAAATCTAGATATGCACTTCTCAAAGTCCATGGGCAAGACTCAAGTCTTGGGCCAAAATTTCTGCCCAGGAAGCAAAAGTATCCCACAACTGATACCTCCCACTGGAGTTTACTTATTGCTTCTACTTTTGGTTCCCTCACAGTCTTCTTGTGTAACCTTGGGGGTACCACTTCAGCCCAAATTCATCAGTATACTGAATCCCTCGCTTCACATCATGCCTAAGAGTTGAAAATCAATGTAAGTATATTGATACAGTCATGACTTGCTGAAGGACAGAAAACAAACTGGTGACAGAGCTGGAAATAAGAAAGAGACCTCCTGATCTCAAGATCAATTCCTTTAACCTCCAGGCCACGTTTGCATGAATTAACAAGGGAAACAATTCATCTGCATGTGGTCTGAGTCATTTTAGTGATCAGGTAATGTGTCCCAGTTCTGTCATCGTTACATTTGATGGCTCTGGGCTCCAATTTCCACCCCCATGCCACTTGCCCAACAATTTCTGTCCTTGGGAAAAAGTAATCAAGTATAAGGATGACAATCATAATTAGCTTAAAATACAGGCCTGCTGGCATATATTGAGAATACATTTTTATATAAAGAGCTAATGCAAAGGGAGCAAAAGTAAAGCAATAGAAATTTTAGATTAATTGCCTATGGATATCCAAACCCAAATGATGAGAAATCATCATTTTAGGAAGTGGTAGGAATTCCCTTTACATAAATTACTCCTTTAAATATTTAAAATCCCACTTCAGCCTCACTAGAAATTAATGTTTAATAGCTGCTCTTCTGTAACCTGACAGAAGTATTTGTAAAATGCATTTAGCCTGGTCAGCTCCGTCCTGCTATCAAAATACGGGCAAAAGCAGAGGGACAAAGACCAAACAAGGTAAGAAACAATCTGATTTGCTGAGCTACCTGTCACAAAGTAAATCACTTGCCAGAGAAGAAAGAAGAATAGACTCGAATGCTTGAAGGTGACTCTTTGTAACAGCAACCAGTTATGAATTATATCACATTAGCACCACTTCTGTGTTGTAGAGATTTTCTTGTTCCAATATATTTGTCCATCTTCTGCCATTTTTCACAGCTAAGCAACTACTGGTCTGTTGGAAGGATGCCAGCTGTCAGTAATTCTGAGCAATTCTGTCAAACTGACACTTCACAAATCTGTAATAGTCTGCATTTCTGATGATGAATTCCTCACTGCGCGTGTGACAGGATAAATTACTGCCAGCAATACCTACACAATGACTCCATGGGTCAGTGGGCTCTCTGTGAAGAGAGACAGGCAAGGTGAAAAGTACTGCCATGGGATGACAACTGCCACATTGGGGGATTTAAAGAGAAAGTTGTGTTTGTTTTCTGACCTTCACTGAAACCCCAGCTATCAAAATGCTGCGAGCACTATGACCATGCCCATTACATCAGTAATATGTGGGATAAGAATTAAGAAGAGACAAGGGATATATCTTTATCAAGGAAGTTTGAATAGCAACACTAGGTTCCTTTTCAGCCACATTGATAGAACCTCTCAGAGGACCAGTTTTAGGACAATAAGCCTGCGTAAAACAACTCTTTTCAAGAGTTTCAACGTTGCAATTAAACATCCACTCACTTAATCCTCTTGTCCACCCTACAAACTCATGTATCAGGGATACAGATAAAGAGATTGATGTCACACTGATAAAACACACCGACATCAAAGCATTATCACAATGAGCAGTATTTATCACAGTAGTATTGGTTACAAGCATCCACTGCATAAGCCTGACATGGAAATTACCTCTAAACTTGCCCTAATTCATGTCTTTTCCAGGCCCCAACAACACATAGCTTAGCACAAGTAGTAAGTCCTGGTGGGTTTCCAGTCCTTTGCCCTTCTGACTGAATTTCAGTCTAAGTTACACATTATCTCACGAGATGAGGAGAAAAAGACATGTGGGGTCAGCAAGCTGATGGATAAAAAAGGTTTATTTAACCAACCCTTATTGAGCAGAGCCTGCACGATTAATCTGTGCAAGTGCTCCACTCTTCCACCAGCTCCTTTGGCGAGTCTCTCCTGAACAACTCATTAAACAGAGCAAGGAAGTATAACCTGGCAGGATGATTAAAGTCTCTGCATGAAGAAGCAAGTAACCCTCTGAGATCACTCAATGTGCACCTAATGGGACTCAGAGCCAACAGAGGTTTCTTTCCAATTGAGGCAACAAAAGTGATGTTGTCTGTGATAAAAAAAAAAAAAAGGACAAAGATTTTCCCTTGTTCTTTTAATGATTTCCAGTGCTACCAAAAGACACAGAGGCACATCTACAGCTGATACAAATCTCAGCAAATCCACTGACTTTGACAACACCACATGAATCTAAAGCAGCTGAGATTTTGGTCCAAAAGTCTTAACAATTACAAATAAAACAGTAACACCCTAAATTTTGGTTCCCGCTTGAAAACCCAGTGGCTGCCCCTAACAAAACTGAAAATACTGACTTAGATTTCTACTTACCCAGGCAAAAATGTGCTCAAACCTAACAGAAAGAGCTACATGCTGCTTAAAATAACACAAACACTGCCTGCTGCCTCCACTCCTACAGTTACCTTTCATTACTGGAAGCAAGCAGTCATTGTGTTTAAGTTTTCTGGACAAAGCAAAAACAGAAAAAATGAAACAGTCATAATATAAGAACAAAATGTTCAAAACAAAAAATACTGATCTATTTGAAGTCAAATATTAGTCACACAGATTCCATCAAAATTTTTACTGACTCATTATTACTAATATAGGATAATAATGTACTACAGACAGCACACAAAATGTGTCCTTTTCTAAAAACATGACTTATATAAGTCCATATATAATTTATTTGAAAGACTACGAAACCACAATTGCAGGGAAGACATATGATACCGAAAAAGATAATATAATTTTTTTTTAGATCCCACAAAGTGCTGAAACATCTGGTTATTTCCAAAACAGGATTCCCACAGTAAATGAAAAGCCACTGAAAATAGCACAAAGACCCCCAAATAGCACTGAAAACCTGACAGAAGTAAAGCCTCACAGGAATGTGTTGTAAAATGTCTAACTACAGCTTCCCTAAATAACTCAGTCACACGTGGATGATACAAATCATATTTTTTAAAAGGACAGAGCATCACGAGCAAGTGTAAATCAATAGGGCTGCACATGTACAAGCGAATGCTAAAAGCATCAGAGCAAAACCCTCTGTGCTGAGGGAGACCTTGCAGCTGCTCCAGGAAAACACTGGAGCAAGCAAATCCATGGAGCAAGGAGTGGAGTGTGGTGGAACACTATTTGGACAGCACAGGGAAGCTGCCAGCACTGAAACCCCTGCAGAAACACCCTGACTTGGGTTTTTGGGGTGAACAGGGAAGGATCTGGGGCCAGCAACCCACATCACAGCCAGCTCTGGCCATCAAACTGGAGATTGAGCCACAAGGTAGCTGCACCTCCATCACAGCAGGGAAGGGTTTGGGCTCGTTCCCACATGGAGTCTTGATCCAAATCTCAGAAAAAAGGGGAGTGATGTCACTGTGGTTGTATTTAATATGGGCCACACTGACCACATATACTGTCAAAACCGAGCTAGATAGAGGCCATACACAAACAACCATATTTATGTAGCAATGATTAAAGGTATCCTTACCATTCAGAAGCATATATAGAAAATCTGAATCTTGGACTAATTCCTCCCTAATTAAGGCTAAAAAAGAAGTGGAAACTATTAATTTAAGTTTTTTAGCAGCACATTCTCCGGCAGCCTAAGCAACACAGCTGGGACATGCAGAAGGTCTATCCTGGAACTGACTACAGCTTTAAACTAGGATATATTTAAATACTTGTTCAATGGGTGGAGTTCTGTCTCCTCTCCTAATTCAGGGCATAACTAGACAAATACTGTCATTTCTTTCTCTATGTAATAAAAATAAAACAAATGACAGCACAAAAAACTGGAACTTTAAAATTACATACAAATCTTCTAAACCTACACCAAAAAAACCCACCTGGATTAAAACATTTGAGTTTTTCTAATTTAATAGCAGAAGCTGTGAAATGCAAAGATACAGCACTCTGCCTTAGCACATGAACTGAATAGAAGAAATAGAAGTAACATCAAAAACTGGATCACAAAAGATGCAAAGTACTAACACAATAAATAGTCTCTAGAGTAGTTTTATTTTTAAAAAATTAACAATTATGACATTTAAAATACTGTGGTTTGCAAATCTGGACTGTAAGTTCAACTACTACAACAGGAGTCTGTGATAAAGACAGAGGAGACACAAAAGATCCCTTTCTTGACTTACACTGCCAGAACTAAGGACGGTCAAAGGTAAGCAGGGAAAAGAGGAGAGAGGAAAACCAGCCAGCTGATGCATCAAGCTACAGCTGGGAGCCAGGACTGTGGTAACTGGTGAAGAAGCCTTTAGGCAGCAAAATGAAGGACATGAATTGAGATCCCATGCAGCAAAGGTAGGTAAGGACACTTCCCAGGAACACACAGGGACCAAAGAAAGGGCAAGTGCTCTCAGATTGGCTGGATCACAAGCACTGAATGGAGCCAGAAGTAAAAAGAAACATGAAAAAAAGCAGCTGTCATTAAGGAGGAATGACAAGACATGTTGGGACAAAACACTGGAGGAAGCACAGGCTGGATTCACTGATGAAAAGAGGACAGGCAGCGGATACAGGCAGAGCGACGCTGCCAGAGTACAAAGCCAGAAGCAGTCTGGGAAACCCGATAGCAGAGAGCAGGGCAGAGGCTAAAGGAGAAATAAAGGAGAAAGCTTTAGCAATCAAAATGACCTTTGAAAAAAAGGCTTTCTGAGGAGGAAAAAAACAAGTGGAAGATGCAGAGTCACATCATCTCCATGTCATAATTCAGGGTAGGAAACCTACACGAGAATACACAGCAAGGTCAAAACTTGGAATAGGAATATAAAGTTTGCTACAGAAGATAATTAATCCATCTAAGCATCTCACAGCTTGCTGTGGCCCCATTTATGTTTCTACAGAAAGCATCTAATTAAACATCTGGTGCTTGGCTGAATACAAAAGAGAAAATTATGTCCTAACACCCACCATGGTCTTCCAGTGGTGATTACATCATTACCATAACCAACCTAAGCTTTACATATTTGACAAGGGAAATCACTGTGAGGAACAATAGTAGACCATTTCTCTTACACTTTTAACTTCAAACAATTTCTTTTATACAATTTAATTTCACTTTGACAGAAGGAAGACCATACCTGGTCAGACCAAAGAATGGAATCTTTTTCTGCTTTTAATCAAGAGATCTCTTCTAGGATAAAAAAAAAAACCCTGCACACCGTGCACATACTAATTCATTACATACTCTTGCTCATATGCTCATTTATTCAAGTCTCTTTCAAAGAGATCTGCCCAGATCTCTCTCAAATCAGGCTGTTCCAACTACCCACCTCCAATAATGTTACTTAACAACTCAAGAACTCCCTCTGTGCTCACACTGGCTCTCTACTTTGCTTATCACAATTCTACTTCCTAGTTTCTAGCTAAATTGCCTCTTTCCTCTGTGGCTATTTATTTTCCAGAACAGCTTCCTTTAAAGGGAAGCTTCAATTTTGAAAATTCAAGTTAGCTACAGCCTCCAAGTCAGTTTTATTTACCATTATGTGAACTTTCTCAGGTTTTCCTTTGCAGATGAAAGGAACCCTGGCAGAACCTGAGCACAGCTCACACCCTTCAGGCATTTACACATGGCCGGGGTGCAGCCTTGCTCTGCCCAGCATGCTCGAAGAAACCTAATTTTGAAAATATGACAGTATTTTTTACCTATAAGAAACAGCACAATAATTAAGGAAACAGCTTCATCTTTTCATGCTTGGACACTCACTAAAATGGAAATTGCTTTTCCAGCCTTGATGGCAGAACTACAGTGAAAACGTCTGTTTTCTTTCCCTCATTTGCCAATGATAATAGACGCAGATTCTTAATAATAAATCCAATCTAGCCACACCCAGAATTAGGCCACATCAAGGCTATTTCTGATGTAATTTTCATAAGAAAAGTGCAAAACCAGGTTTTCAAGCCCCACTGGACACAGAGCATTCCCCCTCCCCCATCACACTTGAGAAGCTAAGTTGCCTTTCCTTTACAGCTTCCATAGCTGGCACCTTAGTTCAGTCCTAAAAATTAGAACTCTTCAAAAACTCTTTTGTACTTCTGACCTTTCCAACCTCATCATCCAACATGAACAACACAAGAAAGGGAGGCAAAGGGCTTCTGCATGGAAACCCAAAATCTCCAGCTGGTGTGGTTCAGCATTTCCATGTTGTCCCTGGTTTTTGGGAACCCTCTTTGCACATACAGGAAGCTTGTCAGCCAAAAAGCAGAAACCACAGATCTGGAGGCCTTGCACTGCACAGGGGACATGCAGCTATGACAGGACCTGTTCTCCCCCCCTACAGCCTCTGGCCACTCAGTGCAGAGGAGAGAGAGCACTGCCAGTCCCTCCCTGATCTCTGCAGGTGGCCAGCAGGATGCTTTCACCACGAGAGAGCAGGGTAAACACTGATGGGCAGCTCACCTGCTGGAATTACAGCAAGGGACTCTATTAACAGATTAAATCCTGTCCTGAATGCCACCACAGCTTGGCCTCTCTGTTCCACTTACATTAACAAGGGACATTGTTGTGCTTTCGGGTGGAGCTCTTTGAAATACCCATCAACCATGTCCACATGCAGGGGAAAAGGAGGGGAGGTGGTGTACATCCTCTGGAAAGATCACCTTTTTCATAACACACAATACATCCATTTAAAAAATGGAAGTTAACATCTGTTATTATTTACCATTGTGTCTATTAGGTTTCCTGTGCTTATGCATTTAAAGGACTGTTAACCACGTCTCTCCATCTTAAAGAGCTGCTTAAACTGCAGCAAATTGGTAGAAACCCATCAGTTCTACAAGACACCAATCCATTACACTGGCCAAAATACAAACACTAATCCCTGACAGCTATCTGGCAAGGATGTAAACATCATTAACTTCGTGTTTTGCTTACATCTTGCATAAAATCAAATATTGGTTGTCACGCCACTTAATACAATGTAAAGATGGTATGAGTGTATTGGAGAAAAATATAAATGTTTATTATAGAACTAATCAAATGCCACGTAAAGCCAGACTAATCACTTTTTTAGGTTGCTTTTGTGTGGATTTTATTTTTTCCTCAAAGAATTAAAGCAGCACTGAGGGCCTGCTAAATGGATAGAATAACACAGGTGTTAATGTGCACACACTCAACTACTTTTATTTCAAATTTGCTTTGTTTTTAAAATGAGGGATACCCTGGTTTTGAAGAAATGGTTAACACCAGGCTATGGCTGTGATTTGAAGGTACAGCTGCAGGACACACAAGCACTGTTTGCTCAGGGAAAGGGAAGACATTACACAGAAAGGATTTAATTTCTCAAAAAAGATTTTCTCATCACTTTGTACATGCTTCTGCAATTTAACCTTCACCATCTGGTTCAAGCAATTTCCCAGGCTCTGTTAACCTTACTTTTGGGGTGAAAGGAAGCAGGAGTCATTATTGTTTACTGTGCTTACTGCATTTCTGCAGCAGAGATTTTAATTTGGGGGGCATAAGGAAAAGAGTAAGGAAATAAATTGCTGTGTGGTCCATGAAACAGAGTCAATCTTAGCAACCTTTCCCAATGAGACTCTGAGGCTGACTTTATCCTCCGGGTGAAATATTAAAATTAACTTTATTCCCACATGCCTGCCAATTTGGATACTGCACTTGCTGATACAAAAGCATAAAAAGAATGTGCTCCTTAATTAGATGAATTATAATGATTTTGAAAACATCACTTAGGAAGGAGGTTGAACATAGCTTCACTTGAGGGATTTGCTACTTCTCTGCAAAAACTGGCAATTTCCAAACTTTCCAAACACAGGTCTTTGCAGCTGTCAAGTGCTGCAACAGAGGCTTCAGGGATATGAGGACATCAGAGATAACTAGAATACTCTCCTTCCAGTGACTTTGATATTTTTTCTACAACACGAGGGCTGGAATACTAAAGTCACTTTGTTCTGGCTTTTTACTGTGGTTTGATACTGGATGAATAAAATTTTAAGAGTCAGTAACTCCAGATAGTTCATATAAAAGAAAAATAAGATTTTTTTTCCCCCTTAGCTAAAGTATTTGTTTGAGGTGAAAGATGAGACATAAAAGAAGATATCCTGAAACTATTAGTGAGAAAAGGCAGAGAAGTTATTGGTTGGTTTTCTATACCTGAACTACTTTGCCTTACTAAACTATGTACATGTTGTAAGGCTGCAGTTTCCATTCACAAAGTACCTGAGGGTACCTTTTGCCAAAGTGCCTGGTGCCTTTTACTCTTACTGCTTGTCTTGGGAGAGAGGATCATTTTTGACAGCTCAGGGCAGTTATAAAAAAATTGAGTCTGTGAAGATGACAATCACTAGGTGATTTTTTCTCCCCCCCCAAAAAAAAGAAAAGGAAGTCACCCTTCACCTGGGCTTTTAAATCTCTTGTATAGACAGTGTCAGGAAAAGGTTGGCTAACACATTGTGGATGCCAATCTTTCCCCAGAGCAAGGAAACCTTAGACATCATTTACCACATACAGTGCCTTGCTGTGGTGTCGAATGATGGCAACTGATGGCATGCTTGCACTGCACAGCTGACATATATAATGCTCTTTTCCTCAAATATAAATAAAACATCTCCTTCCTCACCAGCTATTGCTGCCCTGGCAAAGCAGCCCCTGGATAACAAAGCTGCCCTGTATGTGCCCACCTGATTGCTTCAGCTCTGTCTCAGAGAGAGAGAGGTGGTGCTGCTCAGGTTTTTATTTCATCGTTCATCTGTCACCCATTTTGTGGCTTGGCAAGTATGACTGGTCTCTCAGGTAGGTTCAGAGCCACGTTTTCATAAAATGCAGCATAGGCATGTAGCACACGACAGATAAAGGATTACCTTGCCAAACACAGATTGCAAAAGAGATTTAGATTCCTCCAAAAATCCTTTACAGCTACCTTGCAGCTTAGCATGAAGTCAGCAAATCTCCAACAACTGGCACACTCTGCTTTCTCATGTATAAACTCATTTCTTCTAGAAAGAAAAGACACTTAAAATTTATCATTAACCTGTACTCTTGAAAGAAGTTTGTTCTGCTGCTGCCTTTGTCAGGGAACAAAGTTACCCAGCAGTTGTCTGAAAAGAGACTTCTTACAGCTCCTAACTGGGGCACAGAGCAGGAGTTTTTACAGCTGAAAAGGACTGGTAAATCTACAGAGGATGTTTCCATAGAACATCACAGAATTAGCCATGTCAACCAAAAGGCAGATTTCTTCAACACCACAAAAATAAGGAAATGGATAAACATTCACAAGACCCACTTCAGATAATTGAGTGCTTATTCAACATATTCGAGTAGTGTTTTGTTGTGTGTTGTCTTGGTTTTGTTCAAAATGTACATGTTTTATGGTCTTAAATATGCCCATATTTTTTGACATTAGGAGTACTATGGAAACAAACAAAATGTTAAACAAAATTGTGAGCAGATTTTCTCTTTCTTCTTCCAATACAGCAAAATAACAAGTATCTTCATTATCACAGCCATTTTCCTGTAACAAGTCATTCCAATTTCTCTGCATTAGTTTCTTCAGAAGTTTTCCATCCCTCTTTCTAGAAATGCAGGAATTATTAAGAAATTTTCACACCACTTTTCTCCATGATTTTCTCTCCTGTACTTCTATTAAGAGTTGTTTTGAATCTTATACTTGGGTTATTCACACCTTTTCTTAGCCACTGGCCCCTGCAGTACCTTGGGTGAAAGGCAGAATAGGATAGGATAAATGTCCAATACAAGGGTGACAGAGGACACCCTAAGCACCATGGCATTTGCAATGTCCTGCTGAAGGGTTCAACAGGAAAAGAAAAAGCCACAGGACAGCACTAGGAAGGAAAACCAACTGGTCTGAAGGAACATGCTTATCTCCCACTGGTCTCTGAGAAACAAGGAAGGGAAGGAGCACATCAGCAAGGAGCCCAAGCAATTCTGCTCTCAAGATCACAGTGAGTAAACAATCTATAAAAAGGTACCCTGAACTGCCACCTACAAGTGATCAGGCACTACAGAAAACTGTAGTTTTCTCCACTGGCCTGACATGAACTATACACAGAGAGAGATCTCTAGTACATATGCCTTTGATCCATTTATCCTCACTGGCTTTCTGAGACCATTCCCTCTTTACATCCCAAACAGCTCCTTTGGTTCCACCACCACCTCACTAGAATGTTTGAAAGAAAAACTGACTTCCAGAGAAAGCAGATTCAAGGCAATAAACCCTGCACCTATCTTTGCACTCACAGGGCCCAGTGATGCTTGTACTTGTTCACTCAGAAAAGCAGCAAAACACACAGCATTTAGCCCTTGAGTGGCTGTCAAAGATGATGCCTCCCTGGCATTTCTTTAAATTTATGCTGTGGTGTTATGCAAGCCCTACAGCTACTGAAGGGATTCTATGCCAAGAGGCTTCAATGACATAAATGTTCAGAAAAATTCGATGAAATTTAAGGCACCTGTATCTGCATCCAATGGCACGTCAACACAAAAGTGAGATAAAATGCCAGGTTTTGTAAAAGCAAGCTGATGGCATCTTAGAGGATTCCATCACCAGCAACACTTCATGCTTAGTCCTTTCTGAATGGTCTACATCTGGAAGAAAAGCAGAAATCTGTCTTTAAAAGGCGAGGCTGACCCATGAGCTGCTCCAAACAGGGCAGAGAGCAGCTGCAAGAAGGCAGGCAACAGCAGCACTGAGCCAGGCCGTGTCCTCCACACCCAGGCTTGGCTCAGACTGCATCCCCAGCCACACTGCACTGGCTTCCACTAGAACAGTTTATTTTCTTCACAGTGGCTATGTTTTGGATTTTATTGAAAACACTGTTAGTGACACTGGGATGTTTTCCTTATTGCTCAGCAGTGCTTGCAGAGAGTCAAGGCCTTTTCTGGCTCTCATCCCACCCTGCCAGTGCATAGGCTGGGATTCACCAGGAGCCAGGATGGATGCCCTGCTGGAGCCCTGCTTCATTTGGTGGGCTTTAAATCCAAGATGCTTTGTGGCCACATGACTTTACCATGCAGGGGGTGAAATCAAAAGGAAAAGGTTTTTCACTCAGAGGGTGGTACAGGCTTCCCAGGGAATTNAGTTTATTTTCTTCACAGTGGCTATGTTTTGGATTTTATTGAAAACACTGTTAGTGACACTGGGATGTTTTCCTTATTGCTCAGCAGTGCTTGCAGAGAGTCAAGGCCTTTTCTGGCTCTCATCCCACCCTGCCAGTTCATAGGCTGGGATTCACCAGGAGCCAGGATGGATGCCCTGCTGGAGCCCTGCTTCATTTGGTGGGCTTTAAATCCAAGATGCTTTGTGGCCACATGACTTTACCATGCAGGGGGTGAAATCAAAAGGAAAAGGTTTTTCACTCAGAGGGTGGTACAGGCTTCCCAGGGAATTGGTCACATCACCAAGCCTGTCTGAGTTCAAGAGGCATTTTGACAACACTCTCAGGCACACGGTGTGACTTGGGGGGTGGGTGTCCTGTGCAGGGTCAGGAGTTGGACTCAGTGATCCTGATGGGTCCCTTCTAACTCAACATATCCCCTGATCAAACACTTCTAAGAGGTATAATCTGAACAGAGTACCAGACTACAAAAGAGAACAGGGTCATGAAGTATCAGACTTTCAATATGGATGTAATCTGGATCCTTAAAAACAGTACCTTGGCTTTGTTTTCAAAGAACATAAAACTTACAGTAGAAAGAAGAGTGAAACTGTTTTAACTGCAAAGAAAATCCTTGACATGGAGGGATACCACACAGATGCTTTCTGCTTAAGTCTAGGCATCCCATGGATTTGGTATCTATCCTCACCTCTGAATTGCTGTAACTGAGGATGAGGCTCTCCAGAGACCTGTGGAACTAGAAATGAACAGAAATATTGCCATTGAACATTGTGGAACATCATCCAGCCCCAGCTCCCATTTGGTGTCTCCCTCATGTGAGCCCTGGCAGGCTGGCAAGAAGGGACAGCCACCAAGGAGAGATGCCCACGGCAAGGCCATCACCCGCCCTGCCTGCTCCTGCCACACTGCAGCTCCCTGCTGCAGATGTGGGGTGTGCAGCCCCAGCTCAGACTTGAGCCATGCAGGGGCCTCCCTTCCATGGTTTTGGCCTCTGTTCCCTGTCTGTACATCTGTAATTAGTCAGCAGACAAAGGTGCCAGCAGACAGCACTCAAGAATCTGTTACGCAGTCCCTGGGACCTCCAAATCCAACAAAACCCATGGCAGATTGCACAGGACTCAGTTGGATAAGCTTTACCTTGCCAGTTAATGGAGAACATATGTACAACTCCATATGCAATCTCTGGAAATTTAATAGTCAGAAACCACCCTGTCAAGATAAGGTTGAAGAAAAACAAAACCACAGTTCTTACAATCCAGTTTTCATCTCAGCCAATTTACCCTCCAAGCCTCCTGTTCTCCAGGCGGTATTTTATTATACAGTGCACAAAGGGGAAGAAAAAAAAAATGTAAATAAAAAAAATGACCTCTTAGGTTGCCAATCCATTCCACATTTCCCTGACTCTACAACATGACTGCTCTTTCAACGTGTCCCTCAGCCAAAATTATGCACACCCATTGCCCCAAAGAGCTGAAGGGCAATAGGGAAATGAAAAAGGGAGAAGATTTCTATTCCAGCTGCTGCTACCAGAAATTGAGCTATGAACCCATCAGAAAAACTAGAGG
The DNA here is from genome assembly GCA_013399835.1 of Leptocoma aspasia. Taxonomy (NCBI): domain Eukaryota; kingdom Metazoa; phylum Chordata; class Aves; order Passeriformes; family Nectariniidae; genus Leptocoma; species Leptocoma aspasia. The sequence continues at coordinate 502,595 of VXAX01001644.1, read as the reverse complement.
ACACAGAAGAACACGGTGCATGCAGTATGTTACATAGATTCTGCTTTTGGCTCAGCAGCCCAGAAATGCCTCCTGCACACAGCAATAATCAAACTTGTCTTTCTGGACTGAAATTATTAAGTAAAGGAACAACAAAGCGCAGCTTTTGGTTAAAATCCCAGAAAAACTCTTTGTAGGGTGAATTTGATTTTAAAATTATTCTCCCTAAGATTTGGCTACTGCACCAGAATAAGTATTCTCAAGGGGACCTTTTCTTCTGAGCAGCTCCCCAGTCTCTGTGAACATGGGAGCTATTCCAATACACCACGACTGTCTATGAAATTTATAACAATTTGGGTGAGTTTTGAAAAGGTCTAGAGGACTCAGAAGAATAGCTCCAATTATTTTTCAAGAGGGCTCATATGCTGAAGTCACTAAAGACCACCTTTATGAAAAAGCTAATAGATATATTATGAAGAGGTGTCTGAGGTTAAACATTTTAAATCAAGTGGATGTAATGTGGACCTTAAGTCAGTTGCATGATCTCAATTTAGACTAATTAAAAGCTAAAACATCAACACACTAAAGAAATATACAATGGAATTAAACTGCTAAAAGCTTCTGAACCTAAAGTTCACTGCTGTATATACTGTAGATGCTACACATCAACAAGCCTAATATACTAGACGTACTAAACTTTTAATTAAGTAGATAATCAGGAACATGTACCTTTGCTAGAAAAGAATGTATTTAAAGGCTGTAATTTTTTATCTCCTCCTCCATCTTCATGGCACCATTATCCAAAAAAATACAACCATTTAAACAATTAAATTCAAAAATTTCAGGCACATTTTTTGGTTTTTGTTTTTTATAAATAGTAGATTCAAAAGGTGAGATTAAAGTTCTACTAAATGTCAGGACAGACACTGTGTAACCATAGGACATTATCCTGAGAAAGGTTACTTGAAAGTGTTAGCAGTGGAACAGATTTTGCTGCTGTTAAAGGTCACACACATTTTTTCTAATAGTTTCCACTGGAATAAGATAGGGCCATTTTGGTAACTGCACTGCAACAGTAAAATGGATAGAACTGTGTACTGAATAAACAGCAAAAGCCTAGGAACAGTTGGGTATTTTTATCTAACTGGGCTATCATTTTGTGTGTACACTGATATCATGTATTTACACAGCTAGCAAATTATACCTGTAATGGTTACAAAGCTACAAGGATTAGTCACCAAAATCAATTCTATCGCTACCAATCTCCATAAATATTCATGTCCCACATGAAAATCCTTTATCTGCCACAGGGAATCTAAATAATTTCAACTTCACAGAACACTTGTTTATTCCTAAAATTTCAATGACTTTTACCTTACCCTGCTTATGAGAGGAATTAGTGCAGTTCCACCATATTGATAGTGTAAATCATCCAAATGGCATCAAAGGACAGCATGCTTCCCTCTCTGATTTTATAGCATCCTTGTTTTGATGGCTAGCACAACATTAGAGTTTAACCTTGCAAAGGCAAATTCTGCATTTCTTGTGGCAGTGCAGGAGACTGATTTCCAGCTAAATATTTATACAGTAACTTCAACCAGAAGCTCCAGCACAGAACCAGGGACCTGCTTTGCTGGAGAACATCCCCCAGTGAGGCAGGACCTCTCAGGAAAGCATCCCAGTGCACACCCTCTGTGTCCTGCAGGGCAGTTCTGAAGCACATCTCATCTGCCACCCCATGGAAAGCAGCTGATGTAGGGAGAGATGAAAGTTCAGCCCTTCCAAGGCGGAGTGGCAGCTGTCACTCACTGATTTTGAGGAATGGCTGCTCAACTTTGAGGACCTGGGCAACCCAGCTCTCATTAAGGAACACACAGCAGAAATTGAAGCCACAGTGACAAGGTCACTCATCCTCCAGCCTTGTGATACAAGCCTCCCAAGACACTTGCTAATTAATACTGAGCCTCCTGGAAATGGAGAATAAATTAAAAAGATGTGGTACAAATGCATTCTCCATCTGTGACTCTGACCACAACTCGCTCCACAGAAGCTGGGATTTTTTCCATGTGATTTTAATGAATAATAACCTGGTTGATCTCAGCTTTGCAGTGATCTCATAGCTAAAAACATTTCAGACAATTCAGAGTCTTTCTCCTTTACTGTCAAATATAACAGAAGTAGCCAAAAACCCACAAGATTTGCAAACCCATAAAATCTCATTTGGCTTTCAGCTATGGAACAAAAATAGAACCAAATCACAGAGGTCTTATATAGTCCCTGGAAGCTTCAATCAAGAAACAAACACGGGCTGCAGCCTTTGCCCAGTTTTTGACAGATCTCTGTTTCCAGCTAAACTAAAATGGGTTGATGGTTATTGGGTTTGATCTTCTGCATTAAACAAGCCTCCACTTTCACTACAGCTGTCTTTGCTGAACAACTTTCATCTAACATGGATCACATTATATAGAATCCCATCCAATTTAAATAAACACTGTGGGCAACTGAGGATTTATCACATCGATGATAATCAGTTCCACTGCTTCACTGCATTCACTGTTAAAAATATCCTTTTTTCCCCTCTTGATTGAGTTTTGGTGACTAACATGGAACCACAGGAAGTAAAGAATCCCCCCAGGAACAGAGATGTTCTCCTTGTGGAGGCAGTTATATACCCTACATTCCAATGTTTTTTTATGCTTTTTTATGAAGAAGCCAATATGTTTAGTTTAAGTTCTCATTATAAAAACATGTTTTCCTAAATTCTCTGGAGTTAATTCCCCATACAGAGTGGTCTGAAAATCTTGTTCTTAATTAAACAATGCTTGTCTTGTACTTTGCATGCTTTCCTAATTATCTTTTTCCTTTTTCTTTAAGATGAATTGCTTTGATGTGTGAAGCAAAGCCAATGATATAGTCAGAACATTTCATATAAGCTCTCCACTTTCCCATGCTTTGAGCATCAATACTGCTATCTGGTTTTGAAAATTTTATTCCAGACAAAACGAAATTTTTTTTTAAAAGACAGTGTCAGGATGAAAGTAACAGAGTTAATCAGTAAATATGAAAGTTAATTGGTTAATTAGCTAACCAGTAAAATATGAATGTAGATTACTTTTTTATGACCAGTTTTCTAACAATGACAGTGATAACAAAGCAATCCTTTCATCACCAGCAGTTATTTATTACCTGTATGGTGCATCAAAGGAACCCACTCTCCTTCAGAGACAGGCAGCTCCCAAAATAAAAGAAGCATAAACTTCAGCTGGCTGCAGCCAGTAAGTGAGGACATGCCAGGGTCTTTCTGATGGCAGTGCACATGCCTTGAGAAGCATTGTTAGCAGCTTTCCCAGTGACTGACAGCTCCTACAAATAAGACACAACCTGGGACATGGACCACAGTGACCACCTAACCTGCCTGCCCATACAGTACTGGCCCCACACAGGGATCCTCTCCTGATTTCATTAACTTGGGCCCACTCTCTGTCAGATGGCAAAACTTCTAAAAGCCCCAAAAGACACACGGTGAACCATTGTGCACTTCTTCCCAGCTGCCTCCTTCAAACCATCTTTTAATGGCCTGATATCTTTTCAGGGAAGGCTGCCCATACCTTAAATTCTGTATGACCAGGGGATTACACAATCCCTGCATAATCCACAGAGCAACAAATATTCTAAGTGGATTTTTCCCTCTTCATTCACTGAGCACAAGTACTCCTGTCACTTCACATTAAACTGTTTCGTTTCCTTCTGCTGCCCAAGTTTGGACATGTCCATGCCCAGTCTTTGATCAGTGGCTGTGAAATACCTCCCTGGCCAATGAATCTGGCCCACAAAACTAGGAAACAAAACAATGTTTGCACAGGATCAGAAGTGTTTCATCACTACTAAAATCGATAAAAGAGCCTATGTGGACAAATGCCCAAGTGTCAAGTGTCACTCATAACATCACAAAATGGTTTGGGGATTGGAAGGGACCTTTAAAGGTTATCTAGTCCAACTTCTCTACAGTGACAAAGAACATCTTCAACCAGATCAGGATCCTTAGAGGTCTGTCCAACCTGACTTGAATGTTTCCAGGGATGGGGCATCCAGCACCTCTCTGGGCAACGTTTTTCAGTGTTTTCATCACCTACATTGCAAAAACTTCTTCCTTGTACCTAATCTAAATCAAACTTTTTTGAGCTTAAAACCATAACACCCCTTGTCCAATCACTACAGGCCCTACTAAGAAGTTTGTCCCCATCCTTCTTATTAGTCCTTACCCATTCTTTACAGACTGAGCTACAGATCCAGTAAAAGCTCATGCAGAAATATGAGTGGTAACTGCAGCAGGAACAAATGCTCTCCAGCTTCGCTTTGTATGGTGACAGCAACAACAGTAAAATCCATGTGAATATTTTAAAAACCTGTCAAATCACTGCAGTGCAATACATACAAATATCCACTGTACACTACACGACTTCAGTATCAGCTAGCACTTCCAACATATTTTTTTACTTTGTAAAGTAAAAGCTGCCTAATTTTGAAGACCATTGGGTCCCTGCTGCTCCTACTGATAATGAGAGCAATAACTCCCCAGCAGTGATGGGGAAGGAAGCCCTATCACCAGCACACACTGAACCACTTTAGCAGCAGGTGCCTAACTCAATGTGATTTTATGTGGATCTGGGCCTGAACAATATGGAACAACTTTCTGAATAAAAAAAGAAAAAAGTAAAAAAAAAAATAGCAGCACGTTTGGTTTGTTTTTCAAGAATGGTTTTCATAATGTCCATGGAAACTGAATGAACAAAAAGATATTGTAAAACCCTATACAGACTAACCTTTCATCTTCAAACTATCTTTGGAACTTCAATTTCATGCCTATCAGACAGGATGAGGCAGGGTTTTTTGGCTTTTCGTCTTTTTTTTTTTTTTAAGGCCTGACACTGAAGAGTGTTCAAGAAGGATTTATTGCTCAGGACAAAGACAGGCCCTATCTTGCATGTCTTGCTGCAAACTCCAATAAAGAGAATAGAGGTTGGGAAGAGAAGGAGTCCAATTTAACTTCATATTCTTGTTTTCTGAGGGCTGCACCCTTTTCTAGGCACCAATTCTGCAAGCACTTAAATGGATGCTTATTTTCACTCATACCAACCATTTCACTACAAGCAATAGAAAGTATATAAGGCTAACAGGCAGCGAGTTTTATTTGCCTGGGGGGTTCTTGTGACAGTGGTGCATTGATGTTTTTTAACTCAATTTCCATGTTTTCATTCTTACCTTTACTAAGGATTAAGACATACAATTACTGAAATTGAGACAGGCATTCTTTACCCCACACCTGCTCTTGGACAGGCACTTCTGAACCAGTTTCAGTGTTGAGGCAATTGGGACTGCTGGAGATTTATACAGGAACTCACAGGAGCAGATTCTGCCCCTAAGCAAAGTGAGCAGTAACCTGAACTCCTGCAGCTTGCTGATGGGTTCAGAATTAATAAACACACAGCTATTAAACTATCTCCTCCTGTTCCCCCACATTTAGTCCACAGGACAATTCTTTTCCTCCTTGGCACCCCCATCACCAGGGAGAAAAAGAACACTTAGTTCATTTTAGTTTCAGTCCTATGGCTAAAGTGAGGGTGAGCACTCAATGAAAAGCCATTTGTTCAAATGTGGCTGGAACTTTTTTAATGATCTCAAAAGAATGTATAAATTTTGTGGCTAAACTGTCTAGACCAGATTTGAGCTGTAAAATATTCCAGTTACTAGGGAAAATGCACTCAGAAGCAAGTCCACTCTCAAACAGGATACTCTCCCAAACTGCAGACACAAGAAAATAATTGTCAGTTTATGTTAGTTTTCACTTCTTCTATTTGTCCATTCCCTTAGACCATCTGTACAGCATCTTGCCTGTTCTTGCCAGATTTGTTATTGAAAGCCTTGATCACAAATGACATCAGCTCAAATGAACTAAAGTTTCATCCCTATTTCTGGCTCTCTCCCCAGATGCCTTACTCCTAAACAAGAATATACTCAGCTATGGTGTTTTCCAAGGACCTCACCAGTCTCTAGAAAAGACTCCAGGCATGGTATTGCTATTGCCTCTTAGTGCTGGGTATGTCATCACATGACTTTCCTTCTCCAATAACCCAACAAAATAGCTGTGCAGGGAATTAGAAAGTCACAGATATTAGGTTTTAAATGACAGATGGTTCTTTCCTCCCTGTGCACACCCAGCCTGGACTCGAAGCCCCAGGTCTTACAGCCTCCAGACACACAGAGGATACTTGCAAAGAAATCAGCAGCACCAGGGAAAACTATTCAATGCTCCACATCTCTGACACGTTTGCATTGATGCAGTCTCAGATTTTTCCTCTCAAAGATCAAAGTTTCCTATGGGACAGAAATTGCCTATCTTCAGAGTTGGTAAGAATTGGCATTGGAAAAAAACCAAACTTCTAAGCTATAAGCTTCTTCTGCATAAGACATTATTTCTGTGCAGACATAGCCCTAGCTAGGCATGTTTCAGTTCCTGTTAACTTTAGAGCAACTTTGAACCAAACATGACACAGGAATCTTCAAGTCATCTGGCTCCTGGAATCTTGGGAACATAAGCAGCAGAGGAGAGAGACTACCAATGCTCCCCACAAGGAAAAAGTTGCCACGTGTCTTAGCCCTCATTATAAAGCAGAAATTCGGCATTGCATGGAGGGAATGCTGACAGGGAAGATGAAAGAAGGATGTTAAGAGGCAGTGCTCCCAGCACAAAATCCACAGCTGCATCAGCAAGCTTCCCCATGACACTGCTGGTACTGGGTGAGTGCATTCTGCTGTTCCAAGAGACTTTTATACTAGAATAGAAGGGACAGAGAAGTTCTCTCTCCAGTGGTGTACCAGGATTTGACTACAAACAGAGTAGTCCTGACCTAGAAACAGTTAAGGTCTTAGACTCCATATGACAGAGGATTAAAGTACACACCACAAATCAGCATAACTGCTATTGAGTGGAGACCTTCCATGTGCTATTCCTGGATGTTGGTGGCTCTAAAGACCTGCCAAAGAACATGTCTATTGTTCAGTGCCTTGCAGGGCTGCTCAGATAACAGATGTCTTGCCATAAGTAGCAGCGATCTCTTTGAAACAAAAAATACCCTCACAGAGATCAGCAGCTTTCCAAGTTCCTTAAATTACTTCTAAATGTATTTATACACAGTACAGCAGATTTTTTTTTAATTAAGATATCCATCTGAGCCTTGCAGGAGATCTCAGTGCTGTGTGCTAGCAGTACAAAACCAGAAGCGTGACAGATAATTGTCATTAAAGCATAAAGGTCAGGGCAATCCCAAGCACAAATGATGGCTGGCTGGAAAAGGCATCAAGAGCAGCCCTGAGAAGGACTTGGGGGTGTTGGTGGATGAGAAGCCCAACATGAGCTGCAATGTGCACTTACAGCCAGAAAGCCAAACGTGTTCTGGGGTGCACCAAAAGCAGCGTGGGCAGCAGGGTGAGAGAGGGGACTCTGTCACTCTGCTCTGTTCTGGTGAGACCCCACCTGCAGTGCTGCATCCAGTTCTGGGGCCCTCATAATAAGAAGGACATGGACCTGTTGGAACAAGTCCAGAGGGCCATAAAGATGGTCAGAGAGCTGGAGCACCTCTACTGTCAGGGGAGGCTGGGCAAGCTGAGGTTGTTCAGCCTGGAGAACAGAAGGATCCAGGGAGAACTTACAGCACTTTCCAGTACCTTTTGCAAGGACATGTAATGNTACTTCTAAATGTATTTATACACAGTACAGCAGATTTTTTTTTAATTAAGATATCCATCTGAGCCTTGCAGGAGATCTCAGTGCTGTGTGCTAGCAGTACAAAACCAGAAGCGTGACAGATAATTGTCATTAAAGCATAAAGGTCAGGGCAATCCCAAGCACAAATGATGGCTGGCTGGAAAAGGCATCAAGAGCAGCCCTGAGAAGGACTTGGGGGTGTTGGTGGATGAGAAGCCCAACATGAGCTGCAATGTGCACTTACAGCCAGAAAGCCAAACGTGTTCTGGGGTGCACCAAAAGCAGCGTGGGCAGCAGGGTGAGAGAGGGGACTCTGTCACTCTGCTCTGTTCTGGTGAGACCCCACCTGCAGTGCTGCATCCAGTTCTGGGGCCCTCATAATAAGAAGGACATGGACCTGTTGGAACAAGTCCAGAGGGCCATAAAGATGGTCAGAGAGCTGGAGCACCTCTACTGTCAGGGGAGGCTGGGCAAGCTGAGGTTGTTCAGCCTGGAGAACAGAAGGATCCAGGGAGAACTTACAGCACTTTCCAGTACCTTTTGCAAGGACATGTAATGATGGGACAAGGGGCAATGGCTTTAAACTGAAGGAGACTGAGTTTAGATTAGATTTTGAGAAGAAATTCTGTCCTTTCACTTGTCTTCTTTCCAGCTTCCTCCTGTTACCTGTGGCCAGGTAAACTACATACAGTCCTTCCCCCATCCCTCTTCCTCCCAGAGATCAGGGATTCAGANGGCATCAAGAGCAGCCCTGAGAAGGACTTGGGGGTGTTGGTGGATGAGAAGCCCAACATGAGCTGCAATGTGCACTTACAGCCAGAAAGCCAAACGTGTTCTGGGGTGCACCAAAAGCAGCGTGGGCAGCAGGGTGAGAGAGGGGACTCTGTCACTCTGCTCTGTTCTGGTGAGACCCCACCTGCAGTGCTGCATCCAGTTCTGGGGCCCTCATAATAAGAAGGACATGGACCTGTTGGAACAAGTCCAGAGGGCCATAAAGATGGTCAGAGAGCTGGAGCACCTCTACTGTCAGGGGAGGCTGGGCAAGCTGAGGTTGTTCAGCCTGGAGAACAGAAGGATCCAGGGAGAACTTACAGCACTTTCCAGTACCTTTTGCAAGGACATGTAATGATGGGACAAGGGGCAATGGCTTTAAACTGAAGGAGACTGAGTTTAGATTAGATTTTGAGAAGAAATTCTGTCCTTTCACTTGTCTTCTTTCCAGCTTCCTCCTGTTACCTGTGGCCAGGTAAACTACATACAGTCCTTCCCCCATCCCTCTTCCTCCCAGAGATCAGGGATTCAGACTGCAGCAGCATCAGATAAATCCTGCAGCAGCATCAGATAAATCCTGCAGCAGCATCAGATAAATCCTGCAGCTGCCTCAATGGCAGATGACTGGATCCTGCCTCCACCTCCAGCTTCCCTCCTTCTGAGGCAGCTGCTCTCAGTGACAGGCCTGCTGCCACCACCCCAGGGCTGCAGATGAGCTCAGGTGGGTGGCAGGAGCCCCTGCACAGCCCAGATGCTCCTCATGCCACATCTGCCAGGGAGCCACAGGAGCCAGCCATGCAGAGCCAGGAATTCAGAAGGCTACTCAGGCTTCCCACCCCATGGACCATGAAAAAGTGCCACAAGCTTCACTTCTGCAAAAGAAATGATGCAACATGGTTTGGTCTTAAATGAAAAATCATTTTCTCCCTCCACCTACACCATCAGCAGAAAAAATGAAAATTAAATTGTGGACCAGCATCTCGAGGCACCTCTGTCAGTTGTCATCATGGGATTGTTTGCACCAGAGGCAGAATAAAGGACACAGAAGAGCAGGCACGCACTTTGGCCTCCTTTTGGGCTAAGCAGCAACTGAAGAACAAAACCCAATGTACACACAAAAACTAGATAACATGCAAATTCTAGATTTATCATTAACTAGGATTTAATCTTCTGCTTCTACCCTACATGTTCATGTGGTCTCCTCATGGGGCTGACTGAAAAAGACTGCCCAAAACAAATATGCCAATACTTTCATACTCTGAGGGTCTTCAAGAGAGATGCAGTGATTAGAAAAAAAAAAAAATTAAATTTCAGTACCTGGTGAGTGTATGCTTTTCCTCAACAGTTACAATACACACCCATGAGCCAGGATGTCTAAGGATCATCCTCAACTTTTTACCATTGATGCTATCTGAAAGGACCTTTGCTGCTTTGCCATTCTTCAGCTCTCCCAGCTCATTGCAACAAGACAGTAAATGCTACTTAACAAGATCAGAATATGTTAAAATGTTCTGAAATCCCCTAGGCTCATTTAAAAGAAGAAAAGTGTCAAGAAGCAGAATTTGGGGCAGTCACTTAAGGAACACAGATTTACAAAAGCACCTCATTAAAATGAGGTTCCATGAACAATGGACTTTTTCAATGATCTAGTCCCTATTTAGCCACCAACATCAAATCCGAACATTTGGAAGAGAGAAGGAAGAAAAAAAGAAGAGAACCTCAAATTCTGAGGCTGGAATCTTGAAATAAAGAATGAATGCCTAAACCCTTCCTAAAAAAATGTTTTCTTCATATGTCACATTTCCATACTTGCTACTTGGGAAAGGTTCCTTAGATGAACTCTAAGCAATCTCTGACAATCATTCACGAGAAGAGAGATGAGTATCTTGAACAGTGTTTTTGCAAGTTGAAGAGAGTCTCTTGTCTCATGTTTCTGAACAACATTTTAAACCAAATTTACAAGAGCTGTCTCAGAAACAAGTAACATCTCACACTAATGTAGGTTTAACAAATTCAGAGTCAACAAAAACTTCTTTATATAAATTTTGTGGGCTGAAGGCTGTTAGCAACTTTCTAAAAAGTTTTGGAAAAGAGGAAGTTTTAATGCAAGAAAATTCAAAACTTAAACCAGCAGATTCTGTGAGGACTACTCTGATGTTTAATAAACTGTGCACTTAGAAAAATGTCAATAAGTCAACAACACAGTGTGAACCTCAAATAAATCAGCTATTGATTTCAAGGCAATTCAATTTAGGCAAAGCAAACAAAAAATGCTATTGCCACTGAAAGGCATCTATCTTTATTCCACAGACACTTGGACTTCTGAAGGTCATGTATGTGTGGAGGAGAAGTGCTGTTCAGGTTACAAAGGAGCTGAAGAACAGTTTGAGGCAGTTCAGTCTAAATACTAAAGCCCTGCAATGCCAGGCCAGGAAAAGTGTCTTGACAAAATACTGTTATGGTTCAGACAGACTTGTGCTTCATTTCCTGGTCACATCATCGTTCACAACCTGAATCCAGCCTTCTTACAATTCTTCACAACAGTGGTTTTGATGAAACAGAAAGGTCTGGATCTGCTCTCTTGACTAGCTAAAGAGAGCCTGTACAGCACCTGTATTATTTATTCCTGTTTAAAGTACTCTCCATTCCTCTGTAAAATATTTAGAGTATGTTGTTCTGCCTCACAAAATGCCTCCCCAGACAGATGCAAGATGAGGTTTCCCCCACACTCCTTGTGCTCAGATGAGGAACTACCCTGATGATCTCATGACTGGCCATGGAAAACAAGACTCAGCACAAAACAACTGAGCAGAAAAGAGCTGCCCACACCATTACTCCTTCCCTGTGACACAAGTGTCTGAGCATAAAGCTGGGAAACCAGAGGTGGCTGCAACTTCCCTGAGCCCCAGCCAGACCCACCCTGCAGCCCTGCCCATGGTAATTCTAGTATCAGATAGTATCCAGCCGTTGAAAATGAAAACCAGCCATAGCAATGCCATTCCAGAATGCCATTCACAAGGAAAAACGTGAATTACAGCAATAGCAAGCAAGCAAGCAGAAGCCTCAGAAATTATGTTTACATCCATCCTCACACACACAACCAGCAAGCCCCAGTGATGCACACACAGCCTGGGGCACAGACCTACCAAGCTGCTCATCGGCATGCCAGGTGCCAGTCAATGTGACCTCTTCCACATTTAAGCACATCCACACCTAGAATTTCAGTGGAGTAAGTTTCTGTCATGCACTGTTGCCTCAATGTAAATATTAAATAAAAAAGAATTTAGTAAGCTGTAAGTGGGAGGGGCTAATATATGCAGACCTGACTGCAGAGTCAGCAGGAATAGCAGATTTTATTTTAGAGCTATCTGAACTTTCACTCTATGTGAAAGAACTGAACTCTTAGCACCCTCCTCCTACAGAATTATCCATCTATTTCTGCTCAAAAGCTAAACTGCTTTAACTGGTCTGTGTAATTGTAGTGGCTTCTGTCAGCTGCCTGCTTCCATCCCACCCTATCAGCTCCCCAGGCAGGCTATGGACCCAGCACCTGCAATGGGCTCACAAGGCACAGCCCTTCCACAAGGGAGGGTGGCCACCTATGTGCTCACAGTACCCAGGAGCCAGGGAGCTCATGTTAGAGGGAAATGCAAAAAGACTACAGCAGCTCTTCAGAGACAGCCAGCTTGTGGTGCAGTTCTGAACGTTTCATTTAATAGACAAAAATACACATGAAAATTGAATTTAAAACCAGGAGAGAAAAGTTCTGTGAAGATACAGGACAGCATTACTTGGTTTGACACAAAACTGGACTTCAATAACCCTACTAGAGGCCTCTGTGTAAATGCACAGTAAGACACTGGTGAATCAGCTCTCAGTGCACACATTACATGAGGATAGAACATTTGAGCACAGAAGAGAGGAGATTGCAGCTGCAATGTCACACTGAAAAACCAGTGGAGGCAGATCTAGATAAATGAAGTACATGACTAGTACAGGAGCTCCTATGAGAAAAGTCTTGTCCTTTAACTAAAACAACTAAGTTGTTTTAACAGAAAACAGAAAAGAACTGACACCGGAAGAGGCTCTTCTGACCATCAGAGATACAGAAAGAGAAATCCACTTCCACTGGCATACTCATAGGAGAAACAACAAACTTGACTAAAATATCCTGAGAGGTGTGATGGTGTACAGGACCACAGATGAATCAAGGCAGATGTATTCACTCTCTTGACTCTGCTCTGAAACCAATACAATCGTGAACAAGCTACTCAGTTTCTGTGCTAGGGCATCCTTCCCAGTCCCAACAGCTGAAACAATACACATTTTGACTCAGTCCTTGCCTCAAACCACATGAGCATGCATTTCCTAGGATACCAAGGCTCCTGTAATGAAAATACTTCTAAATGTTTATCTGCCTTTTACTGATACAAAGTGGTATCTATGGTCTGACTGTCACTTTGCATTCCCATAAGAAACAAAGGAGTTATTTTTCCACCCAGGAAAGAGAAGACAAAGTGAGTCACTAGCATGGGGATGAGTCAGTCTACTTAGATGCTCTAGCTTTGTGATGATAAATGACAAAACCCCTCTGCAGTCTAGAGACTCCTCCAGCCACAGAGCCTGCAGCAAAAGGAGGCCAGATCCTGCCATCCCCTCTCACTCCAGCCTGGAGGCCCATAACAGCTCCCAGCTTCCAGAGCCCACAAGTGAAATTACACAGGAATCAAGTTAAATATGAAAAGCAATTGTGAATTTGAAATCTTGATGGAAGAAATCTAAGTTTTCAGTGGAAGAGCCAAAATACTTGGCAGTGGAGTTGCTAAGTTAAGAAAAGACATCTTACTAGTTCCCAAGAACTAGTGGCACCTCCAAGAAACAAGAGGCACCTATCACTGCAACCTAACAAAGCCTGACAAAAAAACCAGAAAAACAATTAGGCTACTTTTGTCTTATACATAGCAACTCTTAGTAAAGTAAAAAGCCTAAATGGTTTCAAAGCCATGCACTCCCACAACCAAAAGTAACCAGCAGTGCTTTGTTTGAAACACAAGCAATTTGCAGTACCATGCTTAAAAGTACATTTGGTCTAAATTACTAGCAAAAAATTGAAGAAGAACAGCAACTATGGAAAAAATACAAACCACAACAAGCTTTATCTACTATTTGCCATGGTTTCACAAGTCTGACCTTTCCCAAGTTCTGTCATTCTAACCTGGCCTTACTTTGGCACTACAGTGACACTAAGCAGTTTTCTGTTGCTGCTACATACAGACAGTGAGAACTGCCACCACCTTTAAAGAACAAGTTTTTGTTCTACTACATAGTCTGTGATCAGAGAGACAGCTGCAAGGTCAAGGTAACACAGAGACACACACTCAAAAGGTAATTTTCTGTTTGTAGAAGTCCCAGCCACCAGGCAGAGAAGCACTGATTTAAGTAGCCTCAAGGCAGGAAGAGATGGTGGTTCCTGCTCCAAAATACTTCTCATAGAAGTAGGATGTATCAGAAAGTCATGTCTTCTTTTAGACCAGGTCCCTTCAATTAGATTCAACAAAAATACTGAATCAAACTGGCTTTCTTAGACTTTCCCCACTTCTGAAAAAAGTGGTTAATGTTACAGTTTACCTTGTTCAACTCAACCAATTTTAACAGAATAATGCTTTTGCACAGCAGCTAATGTCTCATGGGCACATCCTGGTGGGAAGAACAATGCACTGTTATTACAGTGATGGCCTTTGGATCAGGCTTCTGGATAAGGAGAGGTGGGATCAACTTTAACTGGACCAGGCCACAAGAAAGGACTCAGCACAGCATCAGAATGCTCAGCCAGACCCAGTAGCTTGAACTGGGTTTAGCCACAGATGCAGCCAAATGCTCATTTAACTGATTTATTTGGGAATGATGGTGGTTTGACATCACAGGAGAGATTTACAGTGAAAATCTGTTGTCAGAACCTTAACAAGATTTTTTTTGTGTTTTTCCACATTTTCAGCATGTGCTTTAGTCTATGCCCAAATTCTGCCTTGCAGTCCACAAGATCTCCAAGAGGATCTGTGATTTGGCCTAAGAAAGTCATGAGCACATCACCATTGACTTGTACCATCATCTAGTCATATTTTAGTCTTTTGGAATGAGCAAAATGGGTAAATTCCTCGAAAAACCCCAAAACCAATCTAGAACAAAACAAAACCCCTACACCATCATGGGAAAGACCCAAGAATAGGTGCAGTTATCACTAATTTGTGTATTATGTATTTTGTGGCATACAGATCTAAATCAGCCCTTGGAGTCTGGAACTGAAATATCAAATATGTTTTGTCTTCAAGCACAGACACTGTGAAACAAAACAGTAGAGATCCAAAATTCAGTGTTTTCTTTCAAGTAAAACCCATATATTTCCCAGGTGCACTGAAGCAATTATGACTGCCACAGGGCCTGGGTGTGTTAAGGCAGGATTCAAGTTAGTTACTCTAGGGAGTCATGTTCAGGACAGACCATTGTTTCTTACTACTGTAGGTAGCCATATTCTAAGACATTTTTTATAAAGCATTTAAAGGTTTTAAGACTAATTTATTTTATTTTTCTTCCTTCTTGCAAAAACTGTTCTGGTGGCTAATTTATTCACACCCAAAGAATGTGTATTTGTCCATCCTTCTTAAAACTAACCAGGTCTCCTCATCTCGTATCATTCTTGTCAATATGTTTGCAAGCAGCAGTCTCCCCTCACCAGAGTGAAGCACCTACAGCTAACACTGAAGAAAAGACTTGGGCACTTTTTAGCAGGGAGCTCTGTGCATTTCAAACAAGGATATTGTGGAGGCAGCTGTCATCATTCTCGTGATGATCTAAACCTGGGGGCCCACAGGGGAGTCCTGGTACAGCTGCTTTACTGAGTCCCTCTGACCTAAGAATGTTGGTGCAGAAAGTTCCTGTTGCAGCCAGATGCCAAGCTTTGGAAAAAATCCTCCCCTCTAAACTGTGGAAAGTCCAAAATTTTATGGTGTCAGTAACAGGAGGTGTGGTATTTTGGGACTCCACTTCCAAAGGAGGCACCTCTCTCAGTGCAAACACTACATGCAGGTTTTGAATAAAGTGAAGAACCCACTTGGCTTGAGCCATGGCTAAGTACTTGACTTCTGCAAACAATTCCCTGCCACTGACTGAAAACTGGACACAAAGCCAGGTGACCTCCCATCCCACTCAATACACTCAGCAACTTGCAGGTATGCAACTCAAATTCCTTCTGTTTCCCTCCATCCAGTGGAAGAGATGAGTTGGGAACTGTTAGGGAAGCCATTAATAATTAACTAAGGGGAGGGGAAAAAAGTCACCTGTTGTGCTTCACTAAATTTTGTTCTTTATTCAAATACTGGTCAACTATTTTTTAAAATTGGAATTTAAACCTCTTTCACACCCTACTATCAGGGCATTGATTCACAATAGACAGACATCTGGTATCTATTTACCAAGAGATATACAGCATATCTGTAAGAATGAACCTTCACCTAACAAACACAGGTTTCTCTTAGGCTTTCCCTCAAGCACTCATTCATTTTAATGCTGTCTGTTTCACATTGAAATTCAGCCTTGAAGATGTTAATTATTACTGGTGTTTCATTGCCCTTCTGGTGTTCTACAGCAAACCCTGATGAAATCTGTCACGTGTTTTATTACACACTGCAAAGCCTACCACGAGCAGGGCTGGTTTGGGGGTTTTTTTAACCATTCAATGCTTTCAGGGTGCATACCTGGTTGACACACCTTTGAACTCACCTTGCTCTTCACCTACATGACTTTATCTCAGCCACTTAATTTGCTTACCTCACACAGCCAAAGATTGTGCTTTTCACCACAAGTCTCCAAAGGTTCTGTGGTGAATCACCTTCTTACCACACAGCTTTTCCCTGTGACAGGAGACATTACAGGCTGTAGACCCCACGTTGTGTTGATACATTTGCCAACAACTGAACTCAGATATCATCAAATTACACCAAAATTTAAAAAAAAACCCAAACTAAAGTCACATAATTACTAAGAAACTTAAGGGATAAAAAGGATGACTTAAAATTTGTCACTGTGATCACATACCCAGGAACAGAAGTAGAGAAAGGACAGAAGAGGAAATTCCCAAATACAACAGCAACAATATGAATTAAGCTTGAAGCCCATTAGCACTAACCTGTATTTAAATAACCTCCTAAACATCACTGCATGAAGCATGAGATGCAGCAAGAAAAACACAGCATGTTGGCAAAACGTGTACAAAGGGAATACCCTCATTTGCAAACCAGTGCTTCATACCCATTGTCACAAATTAGCATTAAAGCCCTGTATCCCCTCAGCCAACATAAAGCCCATGCCAAATCTACTTTAGTGTTGTTCCCTTATATTGGATATAGAATGCACATGTACAATTCACTGATAAAATGAACATGGATTACATTCTAGTTCTTCACCTCAACATCATTCAGTACCATTTATTTCACATCAAATTAGAAGACGTTTCAAGTTCCTTAGCAACAAATCAAATATACAGGGTGGCACTGCATAGAAGTGTAAAATATATTGATACAGGCAAATGTCTCCAGCATGAGGCCCTCACCCAGTAATCCTGGAAGTATTCAGCAGATTAAACCACTATTTGTACAGCCTCCTGGGCCTACCATCAGACAGTGCTGAGAAGGTTCAGACACCAGGACAAACGCTACTCTACGAGTTCATGCAAAACTTCTGTCCCATCTGCAACAAAACATGCAGGAAGCATCTTGCACTTAAGTGGTTGTTTTACAGATGAATTCTGAATTCAGGTTTGCATGCTTTCTTCAGATATTGGCTTCAAATTAGGTCTCACTCTGCTCACAGATTTCCTGCTGTGTCGAGATCCCAACATAAGCACAGCCACACCAGGTGGCAGAACTTACAGGCCAAGTCTGGAAATAAGTGAGAAGTGCTCAGCATGGACCAGCATGACTCAGCAGGTGATCTTTAAGATATATATCTATATATAGCTAGATCAGTAAACAGGGGTCCCTGGGGAGGAGGGCTGGTTGTCACTCCAGAAGGGTGGATTTTGTATTAAATAAAAAAATACACATTAGCAGTCTAAGAACTCATTAGTATTTTGTAAGTATTTTACACATTAAATTCTCTGAATTCTAATGACAATAAGTGGGAAAGCTAAAGGCAGAGCCCAAAACTGAGCTGCCAAGCTCTTTGAACTTTACCATGGAGAACTGGCAATTTCAGATGCTCTAGGTCAGCCAGCTGATACTGATCCTACAAAACCATGCTATAAAAAAAGACTGTTGTAGCTCAGTTGCACAATCATGAGGAACTTTTCTTTTGATTTCTTCTTAAATAGTTTTTCCACAATTTCACACACACACACACAAAAAGAGCTTTTAAGTTTTTTCCTCTGTCATTTTGCTGAATTTCTCTAACACAAAGCAGCTATGAAAGCACAAAACTATTAAACTGTTCATTGAGGACAGCAATTAAAGGTGCTGGGAGGAAAGGGCACAACCACCAGGATATAAAGTCACTTTGGCTGACCCCCTTGGCCAAGTAGAACAGCTTCACAAGGCACAGGGGACACCAATCTCCACAGCTCAATGCCATGGGCTCCCTTCCAAAAAATGGGGAGTCACAAAGTTTATTTTCCCAGCTTCACTGGGAGCCATCTGAAGGACACAATTACATCTCTACTGGGTAAAGCAGACAGAACTCAAGAGCTTCAACTTCCTTAAGCATGTAAACTTTGAAAACAAGCCATTTTGCAGCAGGAGATAGGAAAAAGGAAAGGAAAGAATAGATCTCTGAAAAGTTAAATAAAGACAGAAAAAGGTCAGTTAAAAGAATTTTTAATGGAACACTAACAAAGGAAGTCAGATGAGAGTGCTGCAGTGTTCCATACAGAGAAATAGTCCAGTGATTAAATAAAACAAAACACCAAAGGCAAAGGATTTGACTTACTGTGGAGTCATGCCTGATCAAAAATGTTTAATTAAGACTCTGGGGCTTGTTCAAAGCCACCAGAGACAGTTTGAAACAAAGTAAAGTTTTCCTACCACCACCAAAAACTATGTTGTTAGGAGCATGTCAGAGGTCGCTTGGAATAAAAAAAGTTAAATAAATAGAAAAGAAAAAACCCTTTCTCATCTCATTTGTGTCCACATCCCAGAGCACTCCCAGGAAACCTTTACTTGACAGCAGACCCTAAAGCAGCTTAGACCGACACAGATCCTCCTGGCTTTCAGTGCTCTCTGTGCCTGAGGGAGATGGAGAGGTGACCTAGAACCAGAACATTTTCAGCACCCAGTCCACATTCAGAGCTTTTTAAGTTCTTCATAAAAAATAGGAAATCTCGGATTTATGTAATTGCATTATCTCATCCTTGTCAAGAATGCTTCTAAAACACAGAAGCCATCATAAAATTTGGATTGCTAATGAAAATGCTTTCTGAGCTCTTTGGATCCTGCCAAAAAAGACACAGCCGTTATTGCCAAATGTTGCATTCTTTGCAATTTCTAAACAGACGTGCCTCTTCCCTGTACCAATCTTATCTGGTTTTGTTACAGTCCACTCCAGACTCACTTACTAGAAAGGGAAAATAAAAGGAATGAACTTTATTAGAGACGACAGTAAATCTGCTTCTTGCTGAAACTCCTCCAGCTCTGATGGAGCCGAGGTGGGGCCACCCTGACAGCTCACCTGGCTGTGACTGTGCATGTTGTCACCTACCCCGACCTCGCTGCCTATTTGCACCTGCACCTCTCCAGCAGCTCTCACACCACACTGGCCTCCTGGGCAAAGGCATCACTCTCCCTAAAAACCACCTGAGACACACACAGGTGCACACACCCCTCCAAAAAACATGATTCTGATGAACTGCCTGATCAAACAGGCAAGTGCCAGAGATGCCAGAGCAGTGGGGCTGGAGCAGAGAGAGCAGGGCAAAGACAACTGTATGCAGGTGACACACGTCAGGTGACATACAGAAAACTAATATAAGAAATACAGAATGGGTTCAACAAATGAACAGGCTCCCCCTCCAAATGCACATCCAGTTGTTTTACCCTTGATTTTTTTCCCTATGCCCTCTACCTGTGACCTCCTGGTGGTGTTCATCCTCACCTCCCAGCTGTCACTGTAGCACCTCATACAGGTGAGGAAAGGCAGGAAGATGATTTTATGGGATGAGTGGCTTCCTCCACTTCAGCTATGCCAATGACTTGACTTTGAAAGCTGTGCCTGTAAGGGTGATTTAAAGGTGCAACTTACAGCTACAGGCATATCTGTAAGCATGTTTCTGAAAACATTCCCTGGATTGGCTTTTCATCACTCTGTTACCTATAAGCACATTAGTTGTACACAATGATGCAGCAGCAGCTAGAAGTGACTCTCCCACCAAAGCTGCTGTCCTCTGAAGGCTACCAAACCCTGCCCAGCCTCCCTCCCTGAGGGAGGGCAGCACATCCCTACTGACAAATGCTACAACTTCAAACACAGGCAAAGCCACTGCCTTCAAACATCCATCTTTTAACTCCCTAGCAACAATTCTCTTTTGCCAGAATTCTCCATGCCACTTGCACTTTGTTATTTTTACTGAGGTCTCTGCTTATAAGGCTTACAAGTACACAAACAGTCTCACCTTCATCTTCAGTAAGTCTTTTTAAGCCTCAAAGACTGAAGATTTTCAGTACAATGGTGAATTTTTCACTTGAAGTTAAAGTATGCAACAAAACCCCACTTTAAAACAAGACACCTCAGTCTGACACTCAAGCTTGAAAGAAAGTGACATTTAGGCTTTGATCCTCAATTCCAACTCACAAGTCAGCTTTGGAAACAGATCCAAAGTTTTCAAGGACCAATCTCTGAATCAATTTCAAACACGACCCAAATTGTCAGTCTTGCAATTAAGATCCCCTCTGCAGAGATTAACATTGTAAAAACTGACACAAATTTAAATTCTCCTTCCTCAAATCTAAATTTTTACAGCCGGATCACTTGACAAACTTTCCATTTACAGTTTGGCTTCACTAGAAGTCCAAGCTCAAGACTGAGCTCTTGGATGCCATGAAATATCATATGTCTCTTTCAGACTAATGTAAATCAGGAGATATGAAGATAAAACAAGATTCATTTGTTTTTCATGCCAGGGCTGTATCTGTTTTCTCTTGCCTTCCTTCAAGGGGAGCTGGCAACACCCGTACTTCCAGCACTGTAGTAGTCCCTGGGAAAGCCAAGCAGCACGACTGCTTCTGCCACTGCAGTTCTACAGCAAGCATGGAAAGAGCAAAATAAAACCACCAAACAAATCCACTGCCAGTCTTGCTAGAAAAGTCCTAAGAAACTCTCCTACGGCTTTTAAGCATTCTTGGCCATCCTGTCAACTAATCACTTGTGCTTCCCAGTCAGTCCTGTGCACAGTGGAAATACCTTCCTCCTCCAGAGGTATTGCCCCTGAACAACATATTTCAGGAAAAGCAGAAGCAGTCAAGTACAAGACAGAAATCACAGCTAAGAAAAACCAGTGGTGAAACACAAACCCTAACAATATTAATCAATAATGCATCATAAAAATGCAAGCCTTGGCAGTAGAAAGTGGCATGCTAAATCGCTCACAAAAAAGGATAAATATATTCCTGTCATAATGGAGTTGAGTGACATATGACTGAGAATTAGGGGAACTTGTCCTAACTGCTGAAGATAAATTGCCCTCACTGTTACCTCCCAATTTAATTTGAAGTATGTGTTAGCACTGATAACCCAGCCCTAAGGTGTTAGCGCTGATAACCCAGCCCTAACTGTCAGAATGAAAAGCACAGCAACGCTGCAAAAGAATATTCATCTGCAAATTAACTAGGATACATGGCAAAAGGATAATAATGTAAATTAATAATTAAAATTTTACTTATCAGTTTATTATTCCAATACAAACTGCAGAATCTGTTGCTAGTTAGGCTGACACTTCTTAGCTGAATCCCCATATGTTTCTTCTGCTCATTCCTTCAGAAGTACAATTACTTCCCTCCAGAAAAACCTTCTGCAGAGCAGAGTACGAAGCCCCAGTGTGCAGCAGCTCCCTTTTTTCATACTTACAAAAAATGCTTTTCTTGCCTTAACATCAAGCTGCAGGCAATGGCTCAGCACACTTCATACGTGCACCCAGAGGCTCCAGTGGTGTTCTTTATTTCATGAAAGCATTTATTTTAACAATATTAAGTTCAGTAATCTCTTTTTAATTATACTGAAATTCTGACTCAAAAAAACCCTACCTGGTGACATGTTTCTCCTCAGTACTAATGCCCATTAATGGGAGTATTTGAAAATCCCACATTTTTAAAGCAAGATCTAAAAATCCAATTAGACTTATGCTTTGATCAGCTTTTGCCTGCTTCACCACCAGTTCCAGCTTGAGAGGCACACCAACACGAACCGTAAGGAATGGCCCAGCATGGAATAGCAGTGAGTAGCTTGCATGCCAGCACCACCAGAGCCAGACAAAAGGGCCAGCAGGCAGAAGAGAATGAAGAAACAAAAGCCATGACCTTCAATGTTGTTGCATGCCAGCTCTGACAGGGATCTCACACTTGGAAAGCCAGTCCTGCCCCTCTGTGGACACGTGCCAGGCTATGCATCTCCATTTAGCAGAAAGTTACTGGTTTTCCTTTGAATAAATATTCCTAATGAAATAGATTCCCCTAGTAGGGATTGTTCCTCCTAAGTTATGCCTTTGCTTTCTGCCCTGAAAGTATCCTCATATTTAGCATCCAAAACTGAGAAAGTCTAAGAGCCAAGGTTAACTGTAACCCATTACACAAAACATGAAACCCTTAAGACCACGGTGGTGGAACAACTGGCACAGCAAATTCTTCTCGCTGCCTACCACTTGTCTCTGGGCTCCTCTGCAGCAAAAGGCCATCTGTGAGGGCTGTCAGAAGAGCTTCTCCAGAGTTGTTAAGTTAGTAATCATAAAAATGAGCTAGCAAGCCTACTGCCAGGGCCCTGAAGGAACCAAGAGATCTCAACAGCTCTGACCAACCTTCCTAGAATTGCACCTCCGTCACCAGGACCATCCCTTCCTTCCCACCTTGCTTGCCCTTGTTCCACTGACATTGTCCAAAGACATGATCATTCAGTAGTAACCCTGAAGCTTATTAGGCTGAACTCCCAGCTACTCCAACCACCTCCTGAAGTCATGGGCATATGCTAGGAAGGAGGTTCGTTTTACTGGTTTGGCCAGTTTACTACAACCTGATCTCCCAACACAGCAGATAACCCACACAAGAACAGTGCTGGGGCACAGCTCATCCCAACACAGATGTCATGAGAGCATGCTGCTCACAGAGGCAGCTCTGCCTAGTGCTCTACAAAGCAGGACACTGCCTGTCCCAGGAAGGAGGCCACAGGACCAACTCACCAAGCACAAGCTCCCAGTGCTGGTATAAGGCATTTCAAGATACGCAGGGAAGAACACAAGTGAGAAGCTACAGACAACCTGTGCTTGGCTTACCATGCTGCAGACATGGGTGTACATGTCCTTATTCCAGCAGTAAGGAAAGGGTGAGTGTTTTCTCCACCCATACCCTGGCGCTCCCATGAAGCCTGTATCTGACATAAACTCATTGGAAAGAAATTGCAGAAGTGAGGTGGTAATTGGGGTCATGCACAGGCTCACACTTGAGTTTGGATAAATCTGTCAGAATTACCAGTTTTGGTAGCCAGCAATCGTTCTCAGCAGAAGAGCAAGAACAGAGATAAAGGCAAGGCAGGAACCAACCCCTCCTTCCTGACAGCCAACTGCTTTGGTCCACTTGAACAGGAGCTCATCTTTGCACCCTCTGTTCTGGATCAATGCCCTTCACAAGAAGTCCAGGTCACACTTTAGCCCTGAGAGCAGAAATGTGGGGGTCTCAGATCACATCCACTTACAGCACAACCCCCTTGAAGCTGCCTTGCTCGCATGAGGAAGTGAAACACATTTGGGGTATAAGTGCTCAACTTGCAACTCTGACCTCTCAGCCTTGAATTGTATTCACAGATTATTGGCAGCCTGGGAAGACAAAGCTCCCCTGCTTCCTGGGATCAACCTCCTCTCCCTAAGGACCAAATTACAACAGACAAAGAAAGAAGCAATTAAATAAAATCCGAGTCTTATTCCCTGAACTTGACAACATTTCATGTGTTGGAAAACTGCAAACCCATTTGCCAAAGGGCACAGGAACAGATGGGAACTGAAAGGGCTATTACATAAATTAAGCATGTAAACACTGGTTGTCTGCTCAAAACCCAGCTCCTGTAATTTCCATGTGTGCAGTATTTGATGTGGCCATAGCAGCATTCCCACATGCCCTCACTTGAGGAAGATGGGTGCACATTTTTCCAGCTTGCTACATAACTACGTTGTGCTTAAAACTGCCTGCAGCTAGAAAACATGACAAACATGACAGAACCCTGCTATTTCCAGCAAGGGAGTCAAATGTGAAAAAGACACCACATGTATTTGTAGGCTATAATTGAAATTTTAAAGTGGTCCCTCTCCTGAACTTTTGAACAGATGTAGTGTGCAAGCAATCTACTACCAGCCACAACTTGTGAGAGAGCAACGTTTTCCATAATTTAATGCAAAATTAATTTGACAGATGAGCAAGAAGGAAACAAACACCAGAACTTCAGACACAGATATATTTTTTACTATGCTTATTTGACTATGAGGGGGACACAGAAACTTAGAGGTCAGGAGGGGAGAGAAAAGGCAGGAAGAAAAAGATTCCAAGATGCCTTGCAGTGATGACAAGAAGTCCATCTCTTCAGAATGCCTCACTGCAGCTCTTAATCCTGTGCACTTGTGGGAAACAATCACACACGTTCAGCAAGATAGATAAGAAATGTTTTGTTTCCAAGACTGAGTTAAAAAATACCCTTTCAAACATGCTACATAGCTTCCATTTCCCCACCCTGCACTGCTTGAAGCATTACTTCCAATGCCCCAGAACTTCATAGGAACTGAAAAAGATGCTAGATTGAAATCTGAGGCCGCTCTGAGCAAACACATTCACGAAATGCTGTACCAAGGTTTTCTTTTTCAGGCAATGAACATCAACAATGTCCCACAGACACCACAGAAAGCATGGAGGTCTACAAGGGAAGGATCTGGGAGAGCATCAGCCAGCAGCTGCAGCCCCTCACAGAGACAGCTGATGACATCTTACTGACTTTGACTTTAAAACTGCAATAAGAGAAGAATGAGCAAAGTGCAGGGACAACGCACTTTACAGAGAGGCAATATTTTAATTTACAACTCTGTTAAACATTGGTGCATGAATAAAAACATCATGCACATCACCTTGATCAACGTGTAAAAGCTTTGCTGACATAGCAGGAGGACAGAAAGGATACAGTTTCATTGTATGTGCCCTTTTTTTTTTTTTCTTCCTTATTTTAGTAAACTCAGATTTGCCAGCAAAACTTCTAGCAGACCTGGACACAGAGGTAAAGGAAAATGAAAAGTGAAGAGGCAGGCCTTTTTTCCATCTATACTGATCCAGTAAAACTTCCATTGGCAAAAGCTGTCCAAGCCCAACACTATCTAGAGTAGGTCAGGCTTGCTATTCCAGAAAACAAACTTCTAGGCACAGATGTGGCCTCCACCTCAATTTGGTCTCTTAGAGGCAACCCCTTACACAGGAGCTTCCAAAAGGAGCTCTCAAAGCCCCATGTATCTGCACCAGGAACATCTTCCCGTCAGGAGCACTCCAAAGGCCACAACACTGCCCACAGCAGTCATCCTCACAAGCAGAGAGCACACCTGGAGGGGGCTGCAGAGCTGCTACTTGGGCTGAGTGCTGGGAATTGGGCTGTGCCTCTAGTTTGCACTGTGGTCTATTCCAAACCTACAGGGGATTGCAAGCCTCACATCATATAAGCTCAAGAAATCCACTTTACCCCTCCAGTTTTATTCCTGAATGTTCACTAGCCTAGTGGAGAACCAATACAGAAATCCCAGCACACATACCCTTCCTGACCATGCCTCAGTGTCCCTAGCTACAGAGTAAAAAAGAAACCATGGACCTACTTTGAGGACCATTTTGAAGCCTTCTGATTAAAGCATTACTGCCCCAGGAGTAGATTGGGGCTCAAGTTCTCAAAGATTTCCAGAAAAGCTGCTCCTAACTTGCTCCCAGTGAAAGCTTTCAGCTGCAAGAGACAGCAGGAAAGCACAGACTCACCATTAACCAATATACAACACACATGGCTTGACATTCAGTAGTGTTTCCAGGCTCCCAAAATGCTGAAAAATTACACCAGGCATAAACCATTCTGGCAAGGTAAGAGTGGCTGAGGTACAATCTGATGACAAGAGATCCCCTCACAGCTGGAATGGGAGCATGAAATAAATCTCTTGGTCACATCCCAATGAATGCAGAGAAACAAGCAAAAAGTCGGGGGAGTACAAAAAAAAAAAAACCAAAATGAAGGGGGAAAAAGCCTCTATAAAGACTGGAAGACTGGCAGTGGTAAAAAAAGCCAGCTAGTTTGGACATACAAGAATTATGACCCGTTTCCCTTGGTGCCCAGGCACACTGGGGGGAATGAGACGCATTTCTAGCTGCACAAAGAGTTCTCACAGTACTGTGTTACCACACTGGCTATAGCATTCTGGAGATGGATGAGGATGTAAGGCACTGACATTACACTGATGTATGGACTTCATGCATTACTAATCATTTAGACACAATAGCCCCATGTATATTTTTGTTTTGGATCCTCTGCAAATATTCTCCTCTCTCTGCTCTGGAAGCTTTTAAGAAAAAGCGTTCAGGAAACGGGCACAGAATGGGGCAAGACTCACCAGCAACACTGATGTGCTGTGAGGAGGAGGGAAAGGAAAAAGGAAACAACAAACCACCAAAAAACCACAAGCTGGCTCAAGACAGCCAAATATGAAGACAATTTTAATTAAATCACATCTATCTTATATTATCTATTTCAGCTAATTTAGCCTCTCAAACGAGTTTTATCTCAAAATAGTTAATAGCTCTATAAGCCCCAACTTCTTCCCAGTTTTTTCTTTAATGCAATTACATTTTTGCTGCTGCACCAGAAATATTAATAGCCCTGTCTGCATGAGACAGAAGGACAAGAAAGCTTCGATCCTATTGATGATCTGCATGCTGATGGTTACATACAGCTTGTCTGTCAATGTAATTTCTACTGAAGTTATTGAAAATAGGCAGCACCCCCTCAATACTTCAAGCATGCATCTCTATAGGAAAAAAACTTCCAGTCTCTTGACTGTACAAAGGACAATAAGTGGGAAAACAGAAAAGCAAAGCCACTGTATATTGGTCTGTAGGAAGACACAGAGGGACAAATTCTGCTCTTCATTACAGTACCTTTGATCCAGAACTGATCTAACTTAGTCAACTGACCCAGATTTACAGGGGAGAAATAGTTCACTGCTCCAACCAAGCCTGCAATCCTGTATTTCTACAGGAAATTCCCTCCAAGGGGAATGTATACCCTTTGTGCAATCCAAAATCCTCTGCTCTAGCACAGTAGACCTGACACAGTACTCACTAAAAGCAACTGAAAAGCAACCACGGTCTGCTCCAGTCCGTCATGCAGACCTCGTGCCATCCACCCAGCAGCAAATTCAAACCACTCAGTGTACTCCTTTCAGAGAAAAAGAAGTAAAACCTTATGGCTTGCCCAAAACAAAACCCCACACCCAACAGCCTAGCAGAGAGCAATGTGCACCCTATCTGAGCTTTCCTAACCGTACCACAAAGGACAAGCAAGACTGATTTGGGAAGAGAAGGAATGTGGAAAGGCAGAGATTATCTGGCACAGTCCGCAGGACTGCCAGAGCAACAGTGGCAGGAACTCTGCACCATGTCCAGCTGACTGATCCTGTAACAATTAATAAAACCAGTGAGTGGGACACAGCAATGCCTGGGAGTGCACATGTCCACAGTCACCCTTGCAGTCCATTACTCTCTGGTGGATTGCCCCAATGATCAGCAATTACTTCAGCTTCATAATTACGTGCACACACACACATGCTTAATTCTAAAGATAAAACGCTTATCACCATCTGGAAACTCAAATGTATTTTAGAAGTTGATCAAGACCAAAATACATAATCAAGACAGGCTTTATAGTTTTGTATTTATGACCCCAACTGACACATGTTATTAATCACCAAGTGTTTAAAAAGTGTTAAGGCCCTCCTCCTCAGTTACTATAAATTTTCTACCACTTCCAACACAGGCTGTAAAAATACACATTACTAGAAGGACATATTCGGCTCCTGGTACCCACCAGCATGAGTGCAAAATGTGCTATTCTGTGTCAGGCCACTTCAGATAATGCAGACATTTTTGTTCTGCCTGCATATCAATCAGCTTTAAAGCACTATAATGCAAATAGTCTTTAGAAGGATTTTAACTACCTAAAGCTCTTTGTTTTAAGACAAGGTATTACAGTAAAGATCATCCATGAGATCCAATTACAGTCACCTTATTAATTATAGGTCTACCTTGCCTAATTCAAAATTCCCTACAAGCCATCCATTTTAAAGTTTTTGATTCCTTTATACAATCATTTATCAGCCAAAAAAAAGCATGAAAATTACTAGCTACAATGCCATTTATTCAATTAATTCAAAAGGCATTCCTCTAAGGGTCCTGTAGCCCACCTTTTTAACATCTACAAAATGTATCGTGAATGTCCATGTCTTAATGATGAATAAAAGCAAAACAAAAATCCCACAGTTCTCTGCTTTTTACAGAGTACAATGTGTTCAAGAAGTGGATTGAAACCAAACAAAGCCTTTTATTCCTTGTGGATTTTATATGTGCACTCTGCAATTGAGATCTATGTCTCCTACCACTCAGTCAAATAACATAAAAAGAGACAATCTTTTGATATGAAGATGACTAAGGAGAGCATCTTTTAGCCTGAGACAATGCTCAAAGCAGGAGCAGCAGCTCCTTTGCAGATTGAGCACAGCTGAAGAGGAGATCCTGCTCTTTTACCTCCTGGAAAAGAGAGAGAAAGGGGGACCTGATCCTGCAAAAGCACACATCGATCACTTTACTCACATCCTTGAAACCAAGGCTGCCTCTCCCTGCCAAAGAAGAGCAGACAACATTCACAGGATGTGAGCATTTCGCTCCTGTTCTGGCACGGTGCAGTCCACCTACCTCCATGACATTTGCTGGATGGAGTTACCATCTCCCAAACCCCCAGAATCACAATGCTGTGAGAAATTCTGCTCAATTGCATTGTTTGTATTTTCCATTTCCCCCAGCAGCTTCTTTTACGTTTTTTCATAGGAGTGTGAAGCCATTGCAGCAGTGATTGATAGCAATGGAGCAAAGTCATCCCTCAGTGTCTACAGCCTGGCACGAACAAAACAAAGGCTACCTTGAAGAGGCACTCTTACTGTTTAAACTGATACACTGACAAACTATAAAAATCCTTGCTCTTCTACAGCCTACAAAGAATTAGTAAAATCATTCCTCTTTCAACCTGGATGTTTCCCAATGTGTAAGTTGAGAAAGAGTAGCAGAAATGAGAAACCACACTTATTACTCATTTCACTTCGTAAAATAACAAAGGCACGTATGAGGAGCACATGGCACTTCCGGGATTTCTTTTAATATCAAAGAACTTCATACTCCTTACAGCAGCCTTGTTAGGAGAAAAAGGTTTGCACTTCAGAAATCACTGTATTTGGATTACCTGGGCCAGCAACTACAGATTTTGTAGGGGGTGGGAAGATGGGTTAGTGGATGTGCATGCTCACACATATTTGTGTGCATAGCCCTCTTTTTTTTCCAGTCAGCATTTTATAAGTGTTCATACTCAGCTTTTTTAATGCACAGATTCAAATTTGTCAGGGGAAGACATGAAGTACTAAGTTTCCAAATCTAGTCTCAATGTCAGTCACTGTGTTCTAATGAACATTTTCCTTCAAATGTTCCAGTGGCAGCCATGTAATTTTATTTCTTTTAAATAGCATCCCCTTTTGATGCCTGTAACCTAAATGTTAATGCCTCATTCAGGACCTCATCTCTAATGTGTAAAATTAATATGGCCAAAAGGAAAGCTATCATCTGTTTTCATTGCCAACACTGGGCACGGTGTACAAAGCAACCAAAAAAAGCATTACTATTTTAAAATAATTCCAAAAACCCTGGATATTTAAATGTTAAATGCATAAGGGAGTGAATTTTCTTTACACAAGGAAGCCTCCCTTGACTCCCACGGACACAAAGCTTCCTTGCTGCAAATGAACAAATGCTTGTGCTGCACCTACTTATACCACGCTGTTATCCAAAATCCTGTTATATCACAGAAATGAGAGTCCTGCCATCCACTGTGGCTCTCTGAGGCTTGCTGCCACAGAGCTTTTCAACCTCTGAGTCCCTAGAGTGGAACCAGTAAAACACACCAGCTCCCACAGACATGCCTGCAGTTCCCACGTTCTGTCCAAGGGGCTCCCCACCAGCCTGCAGGGATCCCAGAAAGGGCAGAGCAGGGCATGCACACTGCCACAGGATAGTCAGCACTCTCATTCCTTTATTCCTTATGGATAAGTGCTCCTAACCTGTGCACAGGTTGCTTTCCATTAGGTAATTCCTAGTGATGCTACAGGCGTTGTGACAGCCCCAGAGGACACTGGGGAGGGAGCTGAAATCTAACACGGGCCATTCAGATGGAAACCTACAATTTCAGTTTCACAGAAGGGAATGGATCTACTCCAGACAATTTCCCCAACAGCTAACTCCTTATGAAGGAGCATGTGGAGAGGGCAAGAAAACAAACCACATTCATTGATCAGCATTAAATGAAAAGTGGAGGATGATAACGTTACACAAGAGAAGTGACCCAGAGTCCAAGTGTATATGCGGTAAAATGTTGGTTTATCCATGAAACCTTAGTTTCAGGTGCCAAACAATTACATGAAAGGGGAAACCTACTGCATCCTCTGCTGATTACATTCACAAAATTGAAATCCAGGAAAATCCCTGTGTCTGGAGGCATTACCAGGAGATAATTAAGAACCGAATTCTTTCACTGGTTTGCAGTAGTCTCTGGTGGTCTCACCTCCTGGTTAAGAGCACGAGGCTTGTGCCAGAAACACCACTTTGTCACATGCAAGCATTCTGCCCGTAACAAAAGGATGCTACCTTTAACCTAGGGACTGAAACACAAATAATGAGGAATTAACTGAACTCAGTCGGAATTGCGACTGTAAGGACAAACATCTCCTCCACAAAGATCCTACATGAATGGGCTACAGGGAACAGGAACATCCAACAGAACACCAACATGGCTTTGAAATGTTATCCTTGTAAGATAGTAGGTGGCTGCTGAATCGAAGTAACCCACCACAGACATGTGTTTGCCTTTATCCTGGACACTCCACAAGTACACCATTCCTGAACTGAATTTCATTCCTTTAACGTGAAGGGGGAAACTCCTTCTCTTTTCATTGATTTCAGCTGGGCCCTTCACCCATGCATCTTATGCTTCATTTTATGTATGCTGACACTTCAACAAGTCACCCACAGAACTCAAACGTTTGCTTTGAACAGCACAAACAATCAGAAAGAAAAACCATCAGATTCACATCATTGTGTCCCCCATCCCAGTCCTTAACTCCCTCAGGATCAACTTAGAGTTGATACATAATACATATGCATCAGCCCAAACTGCTTGAGAGGAAAAACACTGTGCTAGAATGACATTCACACAAGGACAACTGCAGCAGCTTTGTCAGGCAGGATTTGATATAGTACATCTGGCAACAGAGTCAAACAAAATACAGTAGTGCTGGCTTTGGAAAAAGTAACATGAATCTAATTTCTTCCAATTGTCTGAACCACTTTTAGAGTTAATCACATGGTACAGTACAAGATAAACTATCTGCCACTTCTGAAAATAATGGAAGCAACTTTAGAATTCAGAAAGATGCTCCTATTTCTGAATATGAAATAAAAATGAGATGCTAGTTGCACCCAATCAATTGTATAAATTTGTGCATAAAAAGCACTGGGCATTTCAGCTCTATATGCCGTTTTGCTAAGTTCAACACAAAGTTTCCGTGCACACTGACTTTATCTCTGAAAAAGTTACTTAAGCTAAGTCAGGACATTTTACATCTGTGAACAGAGCGTCAGTGCTCTGAAAGTTAGCACGTACTTTCCCAATATTGATACACGGTAATAAAAAAATAAAAGCTTATAAAAACCTACATGGTAGAAAATGAAATGGTGGAGTAATAAATATCCTGGTAAGTTAAAATGTAATAAGACATGACTCCAACATCATTACCCAGGTAATTTTTGCTTGAACACATTCAGAGATAGATTTTTATTTCTTCAGTTCAGCAAGCAGTTGTTGCAAAAACCTACACTCATTTGCACTGCAATAGAAAAAGCTGCTCTTCTAATAAAATTAATATTCACTAACCAGGAAGATTTTCACAAGATACAAAGAGCAGTTTAACTCTCAACTTAAAGCAGTTCCAGACTACCAGTCTCTTTGAGAAGAGTGACCAGAGTAGGTTTGCTCACACTGATGACAGTTCCATGGAAATCTATGAAAAGCTTTTATAGGGACACCAACAAACAGATCCAGCACACGGCGGGGTTTCTGGGGGATGGATTTCATTGCATGCAATTAAATGAGGGCCAGTTTCTTGTGGCTGTCAAATGAACTCCATTTCTCTGCACCCCAAACAGAATAATTTAAAACCAGTATACAGGGTCCATCAAAGGAATGCCACACACCCAACTG
The DNA here is from genome assembly GCA_013399835.1 of Leptocoma aspasia. Lineage (NCBI taxonomy): Eukaryota > Metazoa > Chordata > Aves > Passeriformes > Nectariniidae > Leptocoma > Leptocoma aspasia. Next base: position 470,263 of record VXAX01001644.1, on the reverse strand, counting down.
CCTTGCAGATCTCAATCTCCTTTGTAAGCAAGAGAGAAAGCGAGGATCAATTGCAAGATGGGAGACTGCTGCATTGATTTTCAAACAGAATCTGCCATCAAAACCAATGGTGAGCTTGTCTTCAGACATAAGGAAAAAAATCTCCTGTGGTCTGAGTTTTTCTGATATTTGAGCAAAGGCAGACATCAGCTATCAGTCATACTGTGCTGCATAGGTAACTGAGATGGCCATGGACACGAGGCAAGTCTGACCTGTGAGATCCAACCTTCGTTAGCATCCAGAGGAGAGCAGTACAAGTCTAAAACAGGAGATGGAAAATTGAGCAAAAAAATGCAAGTGGGAGGGGTGGGAAGGGAATCAGCTTTAGAATAAGTTAGTTTCATAAACCTGTCTGAGGTAAGATAAAGATAGTATTAATTATCCTGCCTCTGAGAGGAATTTTACACCTTGGGGGATCCTAACACACCACCAGTGTGACCCCCAGCCCGGCAGAGCAGCTCCTGCCTCCACTGGGTGACTCACAGTCCCCTGCTTGCTGCAGCTGGGAAGCCTACAGAACAAAGCAAACACATCTGTGGAAGTGTAGGCAGGCTAAAGACTAGTGAGCAAACTGATTTCACGGGAAATGCAGCAGATAAAACTATGATGGGCTGTCACATAAAACCCCAAGACTGACCTATTTCACACAGGCAGAAGTTCCAGGAGCATGGAGCAATAATCAGCTTCAACTCAGTTATCTAGATAGCACATGGCAGGAGAGTGAAGGGGAAAAATGTTTTGAGGAAAAGAGACAGGGAAAATCAGCTATATATTGCTATATCTTCAGCTACAGCTGAACTGCAGCATGGGTTTTTTTCAGAAAAGGCTAGACAGGCAATGGGAAAACACATCAAATTCCCCACTACCACTTCTTCCCTCAGGAACAAACATAGCCCTATATAAGCCACAACAGCCAGGATCATCTCCAAAGTTTTCTTTACAGTGGTCCTGAGCACTGGAGAGCTGCACAATTCACCTTCCCTCAACAACAACTGGTTGGGGAACCTAATCTGGGAGGGTGGGCTCCCAGATCTTCAGCAATCTCTGACAAAACTCAGACAATGCAAAGGTGCAATAACCAAACAGCACATTTAGAGCTGGCTTCCCAACAAAGAACGGGAACACAGCCAAAAAGAGAAAAAAACAGTAAAAACCACCTGATTTCCTTCCAGTATGAATGTGTTGGTATTTGAGATACAGCACAAGTGATACATCATAATCTTTTGCAAAGATAAGGCTAAGCTCATCTTCCCAGCTTCAGGCATTGGGTGTGTTCATGTTGTTCAGGTTTTTTGCTTGTCTGTTTTTAAAAAAGGTGTCTGTTAACTATGAAAATTTCTTATTTTTTCTTATTTTTTTATCCCAAAGAAAAAAAAAGCCATCAGCAGAAATTTGTGTCTCACACTTCTAACAAGAGTTCCACATTCAGATCTCCTAGAACGGAAAATCCCCTCTAACAGATAAAGATTTATCTTAACCCAGAGGGGTTTGGACTCATCATCTGGTGGCCTTCTAGTATCTTTCACCTTCACTTTCTCTCACCTGAAACTGATGAGAAAGCTTTGTAAGCAGCCTCCTGAAATTCACCGAGAGAACTCTGGGGCTCAAGAAACCGACAGTAAGGACCTGACACTTTTTGCTGAGGACTTACCTGAAAACCTTATTTTCTCTCCAAAAGGTCTGGGTGAGAATTTTTCATGTAATTCTGATTGCAAAGCACCTCTGCCAGAGAGCATGGTAAGCTACCAACAACAGTGACACTGGCAAGCCAGGGATAAGAGACAGCTCCCTCCTGCAGCCATCCAAAGACACGCTTCAGTGGAGACCAGCTAGCATTTAGAACAGCCTCCAACAACAAAAAGGACATTAACCAAGATTTTGAAAGCTCTTAATACCTCCCATCCTGACATACACTCTGCCCAGGATCTGGCTCCAGTGAATTCTGACACACAAGAAGGGTCACATGCACATCTTACAAAAAAGACTTAATTCCCAAAAGTGATCCACTACCCGATGTATATCACAGTGACAGGTCTACCACCTCCCTCCCTCCTGACCCTTCAGGAACTCTACATTCATCTATCACTTGCACTACCAGGATGGTAGCAGGTACAATGGCATAACAGACACCTGGGAGGGCAGCTGTCTGAGCCTTACAAACCATGTGCAACCCAAATGGGGACAATCTGTGCAGGGCTCGAGAACTTCCCAGTGGTTCCCGCTATGGAAACAGCCCACCAAAAAAAAAAAAAAAAGCCACAAAAAAACCCCCCAGAATCAGTTACAATCAAAAAGGCACAATAAAGGTTGTGATCTATTTATTTCCAGATCTACTCCACTCACACTAACAACCTAAATATGTGTCACCCAGAAAATGGGTGCACATTATCCTCCCAGTGATTTCACAGCATCGCATTCTCTACTCGGAGTTTATGCTAAATCCTTTGAACTGTACTAAAATCTCAGCCTATTTATAGCCTCACAATGCAATGAACATAAAGGCCATAATCTCCAACAGTTAACTATAGAGCACACTGAGAATTCTTTAAAGAGAATTCTTCTACATTCAGAAATTCAAAGAATATTCAGCCTAATCTCTCACCTACTGCATGCTAAGTTTGTGTTCCAGCAGTATAATTCATCTGCAACAAGGGGAAATAATAAGTCTTGGCCAGATTTTCTGAATATGTGTGCAAACTATACTATCTGTGGAACTCCACCAATTAAAATATCACACTTCTACTAAATTGGTGAAGCTATGTTACAACCCATAATTCTGCATGGTGCCTTGAAAACCAGAAATAAAGCCTTCTCCGGGTTTGCTAAGGACTGAGCACTCCTTGTGAAACCAGTAAGCATGGGGCAGACACAGCAGGAAAGAGAATAAATATGCTAATTTTTCCAAGAAGTTGGCAGGTATTAACACAGATGGGCACCATACAAGAACACATTCATCAAGCAAATTATACCAACTCTGGAGGAGCAGGCAGCTGATAGAAAAACACCAAACAGGACTTGGCTTCACCACAGAACAGCAGATCTACTGATTCCTGATTCTATCAGTGCACCAAGCCTCTACCATTTGATGAAAAACTCTCCAAAAACTTTAAGGAAAAATCACTTCTCATAGAATCATTTAGGTTGGAAAAGACCTCTGAGACTGAGTCCAACCACTTAACCCAGCATTGCCAAGTCGACCACGAAACTACATCTCAAGGTGCCACATACACATACAGCAACTGTGGGAGGCACAAACAGGGAAAGAAAGAGTCGATCTGAATAGATACTTTTTCTTTTTACTGGACTGCAATTCCCTTATCAGCTACAGCTGTATGCCTGTAGCCAGGACGCTTGAGAGCTGGCAGTAGCCAATAACGGGTACAGCTGGGAAGACTCGCCTGCTGAGGCGTGTGGCGAGTGCCAGCTACAGCTGCTGGCCCACTACGAGGTATCACTCCCTCTTACCAGCCTCGCTCCTCCGCTCAGCTGTCAGACCCCTCCAAAAAGACACTGCAATTCATTTCTCAGGCAGAAAGGGGGAAAAGTGAGACAGACAGCCAGATCAAAATGATTTTTTTTTTTTTTGCCGTGCTGGACAAATTTCACCAAGCTGCACAAAGCATCCATGAGGGGTCTGTGCACACAGCTGACACCGCATGAAGTTTCCACAGCCCAATCCCACCTTAGTGTGGATCAGTAGCTGATCTACGTGGGACTTCCCTGGGAGCCAGCATCTGCTGCCCCGGTACCGGTCCATCCCCAGGATGAGGGAAACCGAAAAGCTGAAGTCGCATTAGGTACCCGGGACTGTGGATCCGAGGTGATCCCTGCACGGCGCTCCGCAGCCCGCGTCCCTGCGGACACCCGTGCCCAGCCAGCGGCTCCACCCGGAGCTCCTCGGCCTTCCGAGCACCGGGACACGGCCGGAGCGGGCAGCAGCGGCAGGGATGGCCCGGGCCCGGCCGGGC